>CAMXCT020004779.1:447675-572675 GCA_947184155.2 Cladocopium goreaui | reverse complement strand
AAGGGGGTGTTTATCGTAGGGGGAAGGGATTAGTACAACATGTTACAAGCCAAGTTGTACGGCAGGTAAGGTGAATCCAGTTGTCAGGGGTTACAGCTTGCAACCTACTGGCTAGCTGGGGTGAACCACTGAGATCCACCAAGTATAAGGGTAGAACCTAGACATGGCCTCCAACCACAAACCGTGGTGACGAGCAGAACTAATCAACTCTTGAGTAGGGGGTTCTGTTCTCAACCTTTATTGTGGTTGAGGTGATGTCTAAGGTAGAACCATCAAACCTGTGGATGTGGCATGATGCGGCTCTTTAAAAACATGAACTAATCTGGTGGGACTGCCCTGCTGGGCCTAGTTGTCAGGCGGAGGCTGCCTTCAGGGGACTTTGGCAAGATCTTGGTTTACGGCTCATTTTGCAGCGCCCTGATGTCTTTTCAGTTGGCCTGGCTGGGACCTGGTGCTGAAGCGTTTCAATTGAGCTCCTGCAAACTCAGAGATTCCTGAGCAAATCCTGAACATCAGAGCTGTCACCACCAGAACGAAAAAATCCCCATGAAACAACGGAGCCATCTTCCAGGATCGCAGCGTGCTTCTCGCGTGGCTTGAACCCGCTGCACGCTCCTCAACTGGTCTTGGACGGAAGAGCTGTGACCGCCAGATCGTGGATAGCCCCAGGTAACAACCGAACCGTCTTCCAGGATTGCGGCAAATGCACTAGACGTGGCCTGAACTTGCTTCACACCCATCAGCTGATCTTCAACAGCAGAGCAGTCACCACCACAAGCTGCATTGCCCCATGCAACAACGGAGTTGTCTTCCAACATTGCAGCAAATGCTCGGTCTGTGGCCTGAACCTGCCGCACACTCCTCAGCTGATCTCGGACTGCAAAGCTGTTACCACCAGAACCTGGGTCGCCCCATGTAACAACGGAGCCGTCTTCCAGGATAGCAGCAAATGCTTCCTTTGTTGCCTGAACCTGCCAAGCACTCCTGAGCTCATTTTGGACTGCAGAGCTATCACCACCAGAACGTGGATCACCCCACGCGACAACAGAGCCGTCTTCCAGGATCGCGGCAAATGCCCGACTTGTCGCCTGAACCTGCTGCACACTCCTCAGCTGATCTCGGACTGCGGAACTGTCACCACCAGAACGTGGATCACCCCACGTAACAACGGAGCCGTCTTCCAGGATTGCGGCAAATGCTCCATCTGTTGCCTGAACCTGCTGCACACTCCTCAGCTGATCTTCGACTGCATAGCTACTACCACCAGAACCTTGGTCACCCCATGTAACAACGGAGCCGTCTTCCAGGATAGCAGCAAATGCTTCCTTTGTTGCCTGAACATGCCGGGCACTCCTGAGCTCATTTGGGACTTCACCACCAGAATGTGGATCACCCCACGCGACAACAGAGCCGTCTTCCAGGATCGCGGCAAATGCCCGACTTGTCGCCTGAACCTGCTGCACACTCCTCAGCTGATCTCGGACTGCGGAACTGTCACCACCAGAACGTGGATCACCCCACGTAACAACGGAGCCGTCTTCCAGGATTGCGGCAAATGCTCCATCTGTTGCCTGAACCTGCTGCACACTCCTCAGCTGATCTTGAACGGCAGAGCTGTGGCCACCAGAATGCGAATTGCCCCACGTAACAACGCCGTCACCCCCGCAGCACCAAGAAGCAAAAGCCGTGTCAGTTGACGCTAAATTTGCTTGTCCCACAATTGCCGTGAGCTGGTCTCCGTCTTTAAGGCCAGCATCCTCGAGGGATTGCGCTGGATCAGTCAGGACGCGCGCATCTGCAGTCACAAGCCTCATGCAGATTTGCTTACGGCTTACGGGATCCAACCAAAGTTAATACCAGCAGAGTACCTCAATGGTGTATCAACAAATAAACGAGTCTAAAACAAGAGAAACCAACGAACCCGGATGCAGTCACGTAAAACGTTTTTCCCCACATCTTTGTGTGGGGTTCTTGTTTTTGGTTCTGTATCCTGTCCGCTCCTCCTCCTCCTCCTCTTCCACCAAGTTTGTCACACACAATCTTTGTCACACAATCTTTCACACACAATCTTTCACACACAATCGTTGTCACACACAATCTTTCACACACACAACCTTTGTCACACACAATCTTTCACACACACAACTTTGTCACACACAATCTTTCACACACACACACAACTTTGTCACACACAACTTTGTCACACACAACTCTTTCACACACACACACAACTTTGTCACACACAACTTTGTTACACTCAATTTTGTCATACACAACTCTTTCACACACACACACAACTTTGTCACACACACACAACTCTTTCACACACACAACTTTGTCACAAACAACTCTTTCACACACACACACAACTTTGTCACACACACACCTCTTTCACACACACACACAACTTTGTCACACACAACTTTGTTACACTCAACTTTGTCATACACAACTCTTTCACACACACACACAACTTTGTCACACACCACTTTGCCACACACTCTTTCACACACACACACAACTTTGTCACAAACAACTTTGTCATACACAACTCTTTCACACACACAACTTTGCCACAAACAATATTTCACACAACTTTGTCACGCACGATCTTTCACACACACACAACTTTGTCACACACAAGCTTTCACACACACACACAACTTTGTCACAAACAACTCGTACACACACACACAACTCTTTCACACACACACACACAACTTTGTCACACACAACTTTGTTACACTCAACTTTGTCATACACAACTCTTTCACACACACGCACAACTTTGTCACACACCACTTTGCCACACACTCTTTCACACACACACAACTTTGTCACAAACAACTTTGTCATACACAACTCTTTCACACACACAACTTTGTCACAAACAATATTTCACACAACTTTGTCACGCACGATCTTTCACACACACACAACTTTGTCACACACAAGCTTTCACACACAACTTTGTCACAAACAACTCGTACACACACTAGACAAGAATGGATCATTATATGATCCGGCAGGAACTGAATCCTGAAACATGCAGATTAGAAGCGAAACAATGAAAAGCAGGTACAAGTGGTTGATCAGACCACTCATCCACCGAAATGCCATAGCTTCGTTGGACTGGATAGGCAAATCGGCTCCAGTCCTCCTGCATTGAATTTAGAATTAGAAAGGGAGAGGACAAAGGAAGAAAAAGAGAGAGAAGTTTTACATCTATTCAGATGTTACACACACACACCCGGCCGGAGCCGGGTCAACCCTGAAAGGCAAGAGGAAGAAAAAAGCGGACACACGACGGGCAGACGGCCAAAAACAGCGCAGGGGGGGGAGGGGAACAGACGGACCTCCGGAACCAACCTACACGGCGAAACGGACCTGACCAAAACAGCGCACACACCTAACCCCCACGACACATTACGGAGAGGCACGCGGGGAAATTAGGGACCAAATGGGGGACTAGTTGATGACAGACAGGAAAACCAAAACAATTAATTAAAAACAGGATTCAGTTCCTAAACCTAAAGGTCGTGCGATTATTCCCTGCACCGGGACCGTGGTCAAGTCTTGCCCCAATTGGCATATAACAGCTTTCAAAGTCCAGCGAATTAGGTGCACAACATGTTTCACCTCACCAGAGAACCAAAAGGAAAGAAAACCACACCTGCAAGACGTGTGCCTGCCTGATTCAAGTGTCGTGACATGATGCAATGACGCTGCAAAAGTTGCTGCAGTAGTAAAAAATGGAGTTTCTGGTTGTTCCGAACGATCTCACGCAGAAAGAGAAACCGATCACTGGGGTCCCTGGGACGTCCGGAGCCGCGGGACATTCAACAAGGCTGATAAACCGCAAGGCTGATTGTTGCCCTTTACTTAAACGAATTACTGAGTTAAAATGTGTGAATTCAGAATTCAAGACGGTCGACACTCACCCTGAAAAGGGTTGCCTCCAATGGCTCCATGGCACCATGTCGGAGTCACCATGGAAATCACACTAGACAAGAATGGATCATTATATGATCCGGCAGGAACTGAATCCTGAAACATGCAGATTAGAAGCGAAACAATGAAAAGCAGGTACAAGTGGTTGATCAGACCACTCATCCACCGAAATGCCATAGCTTCGTTGGACTGGATAGGCAAATCGGCTCCAGTCCCCCTGCATTGAATTTAGAATTAGAAAGGGAGAGGACAAAGGAAGAAAAAGAGAGAGAAGTTTTACATCTATTCAGATGTTACACACACACACAGCTTTGTCACAAACAATCTTTCACACACAACTTTGTCACACACACACAATGTCACAACCTTCACACACAACTCTTCACATACAACTTTTAAAATTATCGATCCTCCAACATCTCCTTTGTCCTTTCTGCTTTCTCTGTGCCGCTTCATGCACTTTGTCTGATCATGATCATTGGAAAAAGTTGACTTGTGGGGTTATCCGGTCCTTTAATTGTCAAACACGTTTTTTCAACAGCCTGCAGTCTTGTACATGTTTGACCTGTTTCCGTACCAGTGCGCTGTAGACTGTGGAGTATGGAATGGGGTGGGGTGCAGAGTGTGGAGTGTGAAGACAGTGAAGACAATGGAGCGTTGAGTGGGGAATGTAGTATGTAGGGTATCAAGTGCGGAATGTGGAGTGTCAAGTGTCGAGTGTAAAGTGCGAAATGTGGAGTGTATAGTGTAGAGTGTGGAGGGTGGAGTGTAAAGTGTAAAGTGTGGAGTGCAAAGTGCAGAGTGTAAAGTATAGAGTGTAGAGTGTGGAGCGTAAAGTGTCAAGTGTAAGTGTCTTGCGGGGTGTCAAGTGTAAATGCGAAATGTGGAGTGTAAAGTGTAAAGTGTAGAGTGTGGAGTGTAAAGTGTGGAGTGTAGAGTGTGGGTTGTACCGTAAAGTGTAAAGTGCAGTGCCAAGTGTAAAGTGTGAAGTGTAATTATTAAATTGTAAAGTGTGGAGTGTAAACTGAATGGTTTAAAAGTGTAGAGTGCAAAGTGTGGAGTGTAAAGTATGAAGTGTAGAGTGTGGAGTGTAAAGCGTAAAGTAGAAAAGTGTGGAGTGTCAAGTAAAAAAGTGTGAAATCTAGAGTGTGGAATGTGAAGTGTAAATTCTGGAGTGTAAAGTGTAGGGAGTGAAGTGTCAAGGTTAAAGCGTGAAGTGTACAGTGTAGACTGTAGAGTGTCAAGCGTCAAGTGTGAAGTGCAAGGTTTAGGGTGTGAAGTGTGAAGTGTCAAGTGTGAAGTGTAGATTGCTGTCTGTGAAGTGTAGAGCGTACAGTGTGATGTGTAAAGTGTTTAGAGTGTGGAGTGCCAAAAGTGTAGTGCGTGAAGTGTGCCACGGAATTTGCACGTCGTCACCGCGCGACGCAGCCCTACATCGGGATTCGCAAAAACACGCAACGCGACATGTCTGAAGTACTGCGTCTGCCACGGAAAATGGAAGTCATCTGCTGAAAACGACGCAAAAGTATTGCGCCATTTTGCGCCTATCGCACACAGAACGGCTTTTGTCACGTTCTGAAACATGTTGGAATGTCATGAAGTGCCATGCCTGCCGCGCGAAACGAGGTTACGCAACGTTTGAAACCTCCAAAAGTGACCACTTTTTGTAGCACTCCCCAGAGGCACGGCCATATCGGAACGGTTGCCGACGGTTGCAAACGGTTGCGAACACAAAAGCAGCGTCGAGCGAACACGTCCCAACCCCCAGACCCCCAGAGTAAAACGAGAACCCTTGGTTATATGCATTCGGGAAAAAAATCACCATTAAGATCCATCCAGGAAGCCTTGCGAAACGTTGTCCCAAAGATTTCTGGGCCAGCACCTTCAGTTCCCCTACTTTGGAGGACTGCGGAATTGAAAGCCGACCAGCATTGCGACCGCTGGGCAGAGCTACGGTCACTTCAAGCATTTTCTTCAGCTTTGAGCATTGTCTCATCGGTTCCAGGCCGTGACAAGGTAAGATTGGGAAACCCAGCCGGCAACGCCACAAACCATTAATTATTTCTGGCCAACATTGGGGTTGGTTAAATAAAATACGGGTATACCGGTATACGATATCAGGATATTGGAGGATCGATGTTGAACCTTTGCTGATGAGAATAACTGATGCAATTCAACCTAAAAAAAGAGGGAAAGGGTCTGCATATGAAGAATACTCCTGAAGAGGATGGGTGCAAATTTATGGTGAGATATCAGACAAAGAAAATACAAAGAATGCATTTAGGGGTAATATTGCAACTCAAAATTTATGAAGCCACTGTTTACCTTAAGGTTTGCCTAAATCATACTCGTTCATATCCATCAAACACTGTTTTTTTTTCTGGCTGCCGTGTCTCACATCTTTCCTGCTAGGTAAGTAACTCCCCCAAACATCCCATAGAAACCAGTAACCCCTAGATGTTAATAGCAAGCAAACAATGGAACCATCGCGATCTCGGAGTCCGAGTCTGCCGGTGGCAAAGGCGAGAAAATGTGTTTTTGGACACTCAATTCGTAGCTCGAACTGGCTCCCCCATCATATCCCCATATTCCAAATCATTCCCATCATATTCCAAATAATGGAATCACCAAATATGATGGGAATATTCCCTAATCATATTCTCCAACCTTTGGCTTTCATATTCCAAATAATTCCCATCATGTACAGGGAATTTGTGGATAGCCGCTCAGCTCACCACTCCCTCCTGTCACCAACGTCGGCTCCAAGTGACCCGCTTTTCAAGGACCTCAAGGGCTTCGCGTTTTTTCGCCACGGCGAATGATGGTCGGATGGAAGAAACCAGGGTTGATGATGCAAAGATATCTGGGGTTGATGAGTTGATGTTATTCAGAATCCTAAAAAACTATCAAAAACTATTGGAAATGGCAGCCACATGTTGCTAAACCAAAAGTTGATTGATCTTGGGCGTCGAATGTGACTTCTGAAAAGCAATCGATCCTTGGGATGGAAATAAATGCAGCACAAACATTGGTTGCCCCAAGAGCCACAAATTTTGGTCATGTTAGACATTTGACTGCTAGGGGTCCTCCAGAAAACAGGAAAACACAACATCAACATGGTGGCGGAGATCGAGGAACTAATGTTTCTGCATTTGCTGCTGAGTAACTAAATTAGGGGTACCAAGCATATCAATGTGCGTTTGTTTGCCCACATTAAGAGAGCATCTGGCCATATCTGATTTCAATCATGGCACATGTGTTTCGCAATGTTAAGTTCTTGATAGGGCCAAACAGTTCGGGGACACCAAACTTCTAACCAGTTGGGATGTGGGGTACCGGGCATGTCAGGGTGGACACACACACACACGCACACATGCCAACTGCTAGTAAATCCGAATGCACCCAATAAAAACACCAAGTGTGGTTGATGCATAGAGTTCATGCTTCCGATGAACTCACCGCGTACTGTTGACTCTTGCCACTACAATCCCATAGTTTTTCACATGAAATCATTAGTTTGCCTTTATTGTTACATATTGAGTATACCCTTCAAGTCTCAAAACCCATCATTTTTTTCCAAGAAATCCTGGGTTTTTTTCCACCTTCTTCCCAGCAAAAATCCTCACCTTTTCCCATCCCCACGCTGCCCCGTCTCCGCATCGCCAGGTCACATCCACCTGGGCGTTGGCGGCACGACGGCCCGAGGGCGAAGCCGCGCTGCCGCCCAGAAAGGGCGACTTCGTGGAGCTGATCGTGCGGAGAATGCCTCGGATGGTGAGTGAAAATGACCCATTTATAGATGATTTTTTTGGGGATGATAGATGGGATTTACCAATTAGTGAGTTATAGAACTTAACTATAGTTGGTGAGTTACCCCCTGGTAATTTAACAGTTTGCTATTGAAAATGACCATAGAAATAGTGAATTTTCCCATGAAAAATTGTGATTTTCCATAGTTGTGTTAGTTTACCAGAGGGTAACTGATCAACAATTGGGTGAAACCTCAAGAATATACATTTCAAGAGAAACGACCGGATTTAATCACTCGTGAGTGAGTCGTATAGTTGGTGAAATGAAAATATAGTTGGTGATATAACATGATATAACTATATATAACACATATTCAACAACAATTAGTAAGTAGGTGATAAGACTGTCTAATAGTGGATGAAAGTGGATGATATTCAACTGATGATGTTCAATAGTAGATGATATTCAACCCTTTTAAATCAATGATATTCAATTAATAGTGGATTGCAGAACTATAAGCACTCAAATGAATCAACTACATAGTGGATGATTTTGACGTTGTAGTGGATGTACTACTTGGAATCATACTTCACTTGAGTTACCCTCTGGTAATTTAACAGTTTGCTATTGAACATGGCCATAGAAATAGTGAGTTTTCCCATTAAACATGGTGATTTTCCATAGTTATGTTAGTTTACCAGAGGTTAAAAAATGTGTTATGGTTACTAGTATCCCACTGTTATGAGATTTGGGATAATAACATAAATCATCATAAACCATGTGGATGGGCCCTGGGATGAGTGAGTTATATATATATATAACTGTCTAGTAGCTGGCGAAAACCAACTGGCTAAATCATGGGCAAATGAAAATATAGTAATTCACCTTACTGAAATAAGGCTATATTGAGATGATTCCCCTGATACTGTCATCACAATGATAATGATCATAATTACTTAGGATGTTTGGGGACATGAGGTATGTGGTACTCTGCAAAAAAATAGAATATGTGTTCAAAACTACCATCTGAAATTTCCCATTGGGTGGTAGAGAAAACACATCTGGTTTGCTGAGACGAAATTCTTGAAGGGTAAATCCAACAAGAACACCTTTCTATCCACATAAAACCTTTGCAAATATTTGCTACCAAATGGTTGCGAAATCGCCGTGTTCGCGTGTGAAATTCCATGCCAGTCTTTGCCAAGACATCAACTCTGCATTGTTCTTTTCTTTTCCCATTTTTTCTGACTGAGGAATTATTGACTAATCTCAAAAACTGTGGGGTAAATTGGTAAATTCAAACATTTTTGTGAACGCCCTCATTTTGGCAGCTTGGGCTTGTTGAGTTTCCAATTCGTAGCTTCCCTTTGCTCCCGATGTTCGAATGTGGATACACGCTCGATCTATTCACCACCCGGTATCAATTACATACTGTTATTAGCCACCAACTGTTCCAATATATCTCAAAAATACATCTCAAAACCACATGTTCCAATCACTTTTAGCTGGCAAAAGCTGGAAAATCACCACAATGCGCTGCCGTCCAGTTATAAAGGTTGCCCCATCTAACTATAGTGATATATCATAGCTACCACAACCCCCCAGTTAAAGTTATGCCTGTTATTCTAAACCAACTTGGGGGTGCGGTTAAGGCTACACATGGTTTGTTTGACTCCCATAGGTTGAGATATAACCCCTTAAAAATACATTGTTATATCATATCCATTTAGTGGACTGGAACTGCACTTCCAAGAAGTTCCCTACTTTGATGGGTCATGGGATTAGTGCAGTGCTTAGGAACTAGCTTAATTTTCTACCATTATTTGGTCAATTTGTGTTCACCAGCTACTAACGACTTAAGTCACTCCCAGGGGCCAAGTCCTGGGGCTGCATCCCATGGAGTCCATGGATTTTCCCATGATCACTCCAGGGGCCAAGTCTTCGAACCGACGTCAAGGCGCTACCTCCCGCATCAGAGCCGCCCCCCGTCAAGTCCACGGCGGGACCCAAGGCCGAGCGCGCCGAGATGTTGTCGCCACTGACCATGATCCTTGGTGAAGCTGGCCGTGACATGAATCATGGGTAACCTGGTTGGTGGTTTCAACCAACCCCTCTGAAAAATGATGGAGTTCGTCAGTTGGGATGATGACATTCCCAACTGAATGGAAAAATAAAATTCATGTTTCAAACCACCAACATGGGTAACATATGGTAAAAATTGGGGTCATTGGCCAAATGGCGAGATTGATTTTTTTCTTATTTGATCTGAGGAAGGAATCGGGATTTGCAGATTAACGAGTTTATGGGCATGGTCAAGATTTCAATACCCTCCTTTATGAACCCAAAATAGCGTTATGAAATGATTGGCCCCGACGTCATTTTGTAAAGAATGTTGGCTCTTACAAAATGATTTGCCCAACAAAAAACACGCCTTTTACAAAATGGCAGGGTTCCCTGGGCAAAAATCCTTACAAAATGACTCCTTTTGTTGCAAAAATGCCGTTTGAAATGGAACATGGGTCCAGCCATTTCATAGTGGACATGTGCACAGGGATGTGAATGGCAGAATTGGCTCGCAATTTTCCATGAACATTGTGGGACTTGGCATGCCTCCAAGTCCAACAGATTTTTGTTGACCCTGAGAATTGGAGATTTTTAGAGGAAAGTCGTTTTTCAGGTGGTATTTGGCAGGGTCACCCCCGCAACCCGAGAATGATAGCTATCGACCTATCCACATCACGGATTGGTCATGTTTTGGTATTAAACATTCATTTTGTTTGGATTGCTTGGTGTCAACCAAGTATTTTGTGTCATTGGTTAGTCTCAATACCAACTTCTTTTTTTGCATTAAACGCAGATCTTCTGGGTCTTCTTTTGAGTTTGATCAACCATAATTTTGAGTAAATTGAGTTTAACCACTACTGATCTTTTTGGATCTTTTTGGCACGTTCCAAGCCCCTTAACAAGGCCATCCAAGCAGCATGCCCCTCCCGTCCCTCCCGTCCCGCAGCGCCGAGGGGACAGACCCGGACAGTCGATGACTTCCTGATCCGCGATCTCCTCGAAGATCAAGGGCTTCCGCAGACCGCTGCAGACCTGTCGGAATGGGATGGGTTGATGCTGGGTTCATGGGGATTTCTTTGGAGCCAGCAACGAACAAATAAATGGGGGATGCATAGGGGAGAGAGAGAGAGATATATATATAAATATATATGTACATACATACATACATACATAGAATTATATAGAATTATGTAACCAACAATAATAGGGGGAATGGTTGATGGGGAAAAAGTGCAACAACAATCTTAGGATATCTTAGGGAATGAATTTGAATCAACATATGGAAAAACATGAGCTAGGTTCATGGGACATTCTTGCAGCCAGCAATGAACAAACAAATGGGGGATGCATGTGAGATATATAACTATATAACCAGCAATAATGGTGTGTGAATTTGAACCAAGCAAAATATGGGGAAAACAGTGAGCTAGGTTGATGGGGGTTTTGTTAGCCAGCAATGAATCAATGGGGGAGTGAACCAACCCAAATACGGAGATGAATAGTTGAATTATAGCTAAGTTCGTGAAAATAATTATAGCTTTGCCATAATATGTCCATAATATCCATATAATTATGGCTTATGGTGATGAAATGCCTATAGGTATAGTTTTTTTTCATAAACTTATAGCTGGTGCCATGGGTTGGGGCGCATCCCGGGTATCAGAAGTGATATCAAAAAAAGTATCCACAGTTAATATGGCGTTGGATTACTTAAGATTGCATAAGGCCTATTAAGTGTAAATATACCTACCTGGGTAAATTATTATAATTCACTAACCTGAATTAAGGCCATTTGGGAATGATTTCCCTTATTAACCATGATTCCAGTGAGGTCACAGTGAGGTCGTTATAATTTACCCAGACTTACTCTTACTGTTAAGCTACATTGCCTGTTAGCCTATTGTAGTGGTTATTCCTTGAGGCCTGATGTCTATTATAATGTCTATGTCCGCTTCGCTGAGTTGGAAACCAACTGTGGCAACCACCTCGTGGGTGGCCGATGTTTATGGCGGAGATTGGTTGAAGATCTTATGGTACCCTCAAACTAACATAACTATGGAAAATCACCATTTTTACTGCGTAAATCCACTATAAATAGCCATTTTCAATAGTTATATTCAATTGCCAAAGGGTAACTGGAGCGGCACCTGTCTTTGGACTTGGCGGTGGTGACGGTGGCGGAGATGGCTTTGGGGTTGCAACTTTTGGGGCTCTTGGAGCTGGACGGTCTGGCTCAGCAGGCATAGTAACACCAGGCGGAGCCTTTGAGGACGCGCTTTGTTGTGCTTTTCCTTTTGTCGCTGTGACTGGTTGTACTCTTCAAGGGCCTTAGCGTGCTTCCCAGCAAGAGCTTCAACCCTACTCTGCCAGACTCGGTCTTGAGCTGTTTTAGACCTTTCCCAAGCTGCGTTGAACTCCTCAGCAGTTGGCTCTGCCGGATCAGGATAAACACCAGGCTCGTATGCACTACCAATAGCAAATGTATAGTTATATGGAGGTCTAGGAAAGCCAATCTAACCAAAGTCCATTGGTTCTGCGATTGTCCCTTAATATGTGTATATATATTATATATATATATATATGAAATCACATGAACACCCTGGAGCAAATAGAACAAATCTCCCAGGAATTCAAGGTACTAAATTTAAATAGTGATTTTCTAGATTTAGGGATTGTCCGACTTGATGTTCTTCTCATTCCGTTGCTCATCATTTATTTAATTGCCATGAGACTCCAAGTAGCAAAGTCGGACATGCAAACAACAATCCGGACCGGCTGTCTAACCTGCAAGAAGCGGGGTTCAACCCACCAAAATAGGCATTTCACCCAGCATCATCTCTATCATCTCTACAAGGGGCGCCCAGGACTCGTCAAGACAACCCATGAGGGCCCTTGGACTGGAGTCAGAATATATCACATCGGAGTCTTGGCCTGGGCCAATTGCATAATTATGCCAGGACCAGACATACATTACTAACAATTTCATAAAGGTGTTGGTTGGTTTTGGATGAAAAGTCAAGGTTTGCCAGGACAGTGCCAAACCCGATATCAAGCAACATTAAGATCATTAAGCAACGTTTGATAAGTGGCCAAATGTATGATACACACCTTTTTTGACACTTATGTAAGCCATCAACCGCCTCCCGGTTTCCAAGTTTTTTTGAAATCTGACCTTGAGCTGGTCCTTGGCCAGAACCATGCCTTGAACGTTGACACAGCGTGGAGTGTGCTCCAAAAATGTTCACTTTATGGCCATTAAAGGGAAACATATGGAACATGATAATGATGATGATGATGATGATGATGGTGATGTCTACCCGTGGATTTATTTGGGGTAGGCCCAATGTTCGGAGTGGCGGTTGCATGGGTGGCAAATCATTTTCCGGATTCCAGGACTTCTTTTGCAGGGCTTCCATGACAGCATTCCAGAGAGTTCGAAATGTGTGAATACCAACGCCCCCCAAAAAAAGATGTCAAAACATATCAAGACAACATATTGAACATGTGGATAGAACATCGCCTATCAAAGAATCATATTTTGAACACGTGGATATCAAAAGACACATTGTTTAGCGATTTTATTTGCAATGTACCATCTGCCGATCATGCATACGAATGCGCCACTGACATATATTGGATTACAAAGGAATATCACAAACATGGCAAAGTGAGCCTTTTGACCTCTCAACCGGCTGAAAATCCCGAAGACAAAGTGGCTTTTCGGTTGACAAAACATCAGTTTACCAATAAGAATCCCAAAACGTCAACTCTCAATGGATTGGAGGGAAAATCCATAGATTTTTACATTAAATACGGGGTTTTCCTTTAATTTTCCCTTTAAACCAATCCATTGAAACTCCAATGAAAAATCGTACCCCCCTCCCTAGGATCGGCAAGTGGAGAATTATACCGCTGGAAGCCCAGCCATGGCTCGGGGGTGGGCACAACAGAATCTTATGTGATTGGGGGCCAAACGCCTTGAGTGATACACGAATATTTGCCTGGGTAGTGTACCTACCCTTCTGAAAAACATGAAAGTCAGTTGGGATTATTATTCCCAGTATATGGATCAGTCTTTCAACATCTCTTTCAACATCTGGCAATTTGGTCATAGTTTTTATAGTGGATACGGTATGGGCATTGGCGCTTTGAAATTCAGGTGCACCAGACGCACTGCAAGGCAGCTCCCTTCACAGAATCCACTTTGTGAAGGCAGCTCCCTTGGGCAGAATCCATTTTGTGAAGACAGCTCCCTTCACAGAATCTCTTTTGTGAAGGCAGCTTGGCAGGGCCACTCTGGAATCTGGAGCTACTAACGGGCGAACACAAGGGACGCATGAGAGATTTATCTATGCGGACATCTCCATATTTAATTTAATAATTAATATATATTTATATTTAAATTTATCTGGTTGGTGGTATTAACCATCTTGAAAAATATTAGTCAATGGGAAGGATTATCCCATATATTATGGGAAATAAAAAATGTTTGAAACCACCAACCAGTTATGTAATACACATATAAAACTATTTAGCAGTTCAGCCCGCAGATTTGTTGATGTATATTTAGTCTGGCCGGGTGGGGGGCTAACCCAAATGGTCAATTTCCTAATGGTGAAACCTTCTGGTTTTTCAAAAAATTACCCAATGTATTGAATTACAGCTCATCATCCGATTCAACAGAAATGTTGATTGTTTTTCTTGCGTTGTCAACCCATTTTCCAAAAAAAAAGTCATTGGTTCCTTGATTTGAAAACCATCTCAAACCACCACTTTTCAGCAGAAAAAAACATGGATGGTTCCCATCATCACTGGTAACACTTTAATTCATAGGAAATTCTTAGTGGTTATGTGATGTTATGTGGAAATTCCCATCCCAAACGCGCTAAGAATCCAAGTGGGTAGCTGCTATCCATCAAGTACCCTCTGGAAATTTAACAGTTTAAAATGGTTGAAAATGGCACATAGAAATAGTTGATTTACCTCTATTTTACCTCAAAAAAATGGTGATTGTCCATAGTTATGTTAGTTTACCAGAGGGTAAACCTCCATTTCCCCATAGTTTTCCCAGAGTTTTCCTATGATTTTCCCAAAAAAACATCAGTTTCCCCAGCGCCGAGATGCCATATTCCTGCAGGGCGTCTTCGGTGACTCGTTCCATCTCCATGTTATTCATGCGACAAAAGGACCTGGATGACGGGTGACCACGGCACCTGGATGACGTGTTTCATTTAAGGGTTTATGAAGCACGAACCAACCCTTTGGTTATTTAGGTTGGTTATCTGGTAATGTTAATAACCAATAATCAACATCTGGTATAATTGATGTTGATTTTATTTGTACCATCTGGTTATGACTAACATAGCTATGGAAATCCATTATAAATGGAAGTTTCTAGCTGGGAAAATCATCTGTAAATGGGGCCATGGCTTCCATAGCTATGTTAAATAACCAGAGGGTAAGGTGAAGCACTAACAAGGAGTTCGTAAGGGTCTATTTAAAAAAAAACTTTAATGCATAGTTTTTTTGGATCCAAGTACCTTCTTAGGAAGTGTGTTGGGGTATAATTTAGGGAGTTAAGTATCTTCTCAGACAGTGTTTGGATCCATAGGGGAAGCACTGACAACGAGAAAAAAATGGTATAGGAAGGGCTGGTTGAATCCCCATGAGAAGTTGGACGTTTTGCCCCAAACTGGAATGAAGTAACATGCCTAATAGTTGCAGTAAACCAGATAAACCATCAAATTTCAAATCACTTCTGTTCTTATCAACTATATATTTCATGTCTTTTTGCCAAATCAACACCAATACTACCTAGTTGACCCACACTATTTTTTTGTACGTTGGGCAATGATTTTGGTGATGGGGTGTTCGGGTCCCCCTAATAACCTACATTCGACATGAAATTCAATTACAAATGAAACAAAACCAGCAACACTTGGGTAGCGCGCTGCATTTAACATATGTAGGTATGTAAAAACATTCACATATGACACCAAGAACTAAATGCCCAACATCTCCCAAAAACATCCAGTGTCAGTTTTCCGTGGCCATCTCTGGACTGCCAATGAAATTTGCGAAACCGTATGCCAACTGGTCAATCAACATGTTCTATTAGGAAATCCATGTGTTTGAGATATCCCCGCGATTTGTGAGACCCATGTCAAAATTGATGCTTACAAGTTTTACGTCAGAATCTGTTCCACATTGTATCCCATATGCCATATATAAACCATATATTTTATATATTATACCCCTATGAAATTGCCGTTGGTTTTATGACAGTTCTATGGTGGAAACCCCCAGGTTGATCTGATCGATCGGTTTCCAAGGGACGCATACATCAACTCAAAGTCCGCCAGGGTCCAGGTGCGGCAAACGATGAAACGATGTGAAACGCACGGAAGTTCTTCTCCCTCCAAGGAACCTCCGCAGCTAAAACCCCAAATGCCACTTATAAATGGTTATAAATGGGGTTCTCATTCCATAAATTTGCACAAAAACTGATCTAGTGATCTAGTGACAGGTGTTTCTTAACGTTTTGGGGCGTCCACAAGTCACCATGGGTGTTTCAATACTAAGTCATGGCCTATTAGCGTGGATATTTTCGGGATACCCCCCATGCTAGGAAACATTCATTTGGGTTTGGTCCGATTTGGTGATTGAAAATACGAGAGCCCCAGGGATTGCTTTCAATGTGGTGGTTTAAAACATAAAGAAGTGACAGATTTCGCAATATCTGGTTTTGCTTCAAAACAAAAAAAACCAAACCCGGTGGTGTTTAAACATTTTCCCATGAAACAAAATATCCTTGAGCAGTGGGGGAAACCACGCTTTCAATTCATTCGAAAATATTGAAACACAATTCTCCGTGCTAAATGATTATAAATACATGCTACCAGTATCGGTTGGGGTAAGCTATTTACCGTATACTTACCCTGTTCTTGGGCAAACCTGGCTTGGCTCATGGGCGCTCAGAGGCCCAAAAGAAAATGTTCCCCATAGACTCCCTACATGGTGCATGTCACATAAAACGGGGCAGTGGCGGGTGGGCAGAAGATTTGCGAACGCGTGGCCACATGCACAAACCATCCATGAGAAAAGTGGAGCAGATTTCGGCCTTGAGCACTTTGGATGACACGTGTATCAAAATCAGTCTAGAATACTATGCGCTGCATCTGTGTGTAGCACTTAGGTGTCAAGGATGTTTGCGTGCATGTTTGTTTGCGTTGATCCTCACCGCTGGGTCCACCATCTGCCTTTTAGGTGTTTTTACTTCCGTAATTTTGATGCTTTTCTCGGGGGCAGCATGGGGCAACATCTCTATTGCAAGTCTCTACGAACAAAAAAACTCACACAAAAACGACATATATGGACAAATGTGAGCCCAAAATTGTCGCGTGTGAGCAGAAAACTGATGCAAAACATGTGCGTCAACTCGTCTATATGTGGCGAACTTTCGGGTGATGACCTGCATTCGCTAAAATCTGCGTGACATCGAACCCGCATAGACGTTGAAGAAAGCAAACTGGCCCTCGCGCTCTACACATATTGACGCCGCTCGTGCTTGACCCTTCATCTGTGCCCGAAAGCGGTCGCAATGAGAAAAGGTTCCCACGTACTATAGCAAGCACACCGCGCATTCAAGGCGCCCCCTAGCCAAGGCCGAGGGTGCACTTTTGAATTTGTTGGCGCATCATGTTTGCCCACCATACGCGGCCCGCAGCAAATAAGCCGTGCTAAATTTGCTTACGCCTTTCCAGAAGCTCTGAGGCGGCCAGGTGCGCAGCATGCTTTCGAGCGCAAGGTATCCGTTGTGCTCGTCCTTCCCTTTCGAATTGCAGCACGCGGAAGCATAAGTTTTGAATCCTGCACGACAGTCCAGTGATGCTTCCATAACAGATCTTTAGGGGTATGTCTCCACCCGTTCGTTACCAGAAACCTGGTGGCTGAAAATCAAAAGGTTATATGCAAATCTTTTGCCATGGCGGGGTGTATAGTTACCAATGTCACCCCGAGTTCCATGATGGGCCGCATGAAGTCAAAATCATTGGCCGATCTTCACCATCATGTCTCGAGCTGGGTCGCAAGTGTAATCAGTGTAATCATTCTTAAGGCAATCTTAACCATCATGTCTCAGGCTGAGTCAAACATTATGTAAGGCACTCTTAACCATCATGTGTCGGGCTGGGCCAAACAGTCAGAGATGCTTAAAGAAATCTTAACCATCATATCTCAAGCTGGGTCAAACGGTCAAACATTCTGATTCTTAAGACAATCTTAACCATCATGTCACGAGCTGTTTCACAAGTGCAATCATTCTCACGGCAACCTTCACCATCAATTCACGGGCTGACTCAAACAGTCTGACATGCTTAAGGCATCCTTCACCATCAATTCTCGGGCTGACTCAAACAGTCTGACAGGCAATCTTGACCATCATGTCTCAGGCTGGGTTAGACAGTCAGACATTCTTGGGGCAATCTCCACCATCACGTTGGTCAAACATGTTTATATAGTACTCATGAATAAACACCATAAATAGATATAAATAGGTGGTATAAACCATTCTCAAATGGGTGGTTTGTGATTGTTTTACCCACATGACTAATGAATACTAATGATACACACATGGTTTCAGCCAGCAACTTTCTGCCCAGGCACTTCGCGCTTTCACATTCTCGCCCCGCTCGTTGAAACCTGCCAGTTTTGGCTTGAACAGCCATCCGTCCCCAGTCAACCTGGGATCATCTTAGGTAAAAATGGAACAAGGTGTACTTAGATGGGCCATGGGAATAGTGAAGTTGTTAGCAACTGGCTTATTATATCTGGCTTATTATAACTGACGAAATCATGAATGATATTTCGCACATAGCAGTGCCCCCCTAAGATCTAAGTTGTTGTTTTTTCACTTCCATAATTAACTACAGCAACCATATACGCAAACCTACCATAAACATCCATAAACCCTAGTTCTGGGTATATGATAATATTCCACTATAACCTGAATCTTGCGGCCATTTGGGGATGATTTCCCTTATTGACCATTACCCAGCTAGTTATATTACCCTCTGGTAAACGTTTACATAACTATGGAAAATCACCGTTTTCAATGGGAAAATCCACTATAAATGATCATGTTCAATAGCTATGTTAGTTTACCAGAGGGTAGGTTTTACATTGTCAGCCAACTTCGCTAAAACTATGGGGCGCTCAGCTTCGCATCAGCTGGGGCAAGCCATGCAACAAGCCGTGGAGCTGATGACTGGTGTGAACCCAAAGGGGTCATGAAACACATGGATCAACTTTTAGACAGTTGGTATAACACAGTAGATTTGGTTTGGATGATAATCATGACACTCATAGTCATGGATAATCATGGATAATCCGGGATATATAATTTCCTTGATAATCTAACGGATAATCATCATGAATCAACTTGTAGCTCTCAGTAACGCTGGTTGACCCTGTTCATGGAAAAAATTACTTTACTTCGTGTGATCCCCACCATGACATTTATACATTTTCTGACTGGCAAATCTTCTGGCATTCTATCTGACATATCTTTTGGCATTCTATCTGGCATATCTTCTGGCATTCTATCTGGCAAATCTTCTGGCATATCTTCTGGCATTCTATCTGACATTGCATCTGGCATATTTTCTGGCATTCTATCTGGCATATCTTCTGGCATATATTATGACATATCTTCTGGCATTCTATCTGGCATTCTATCTAGCATATCTTCCGGCATATGTTCTGGCATATCTTCTGGCATTCTATCTGGTATATCTTCTGGCATTCTATCTGGCATATCTTCTGGCATATTATCTGGCAAATCTTCTGGCATTCTATCTTCTAACTTTCTTCTGCACATTCTTTGTCCCATATCTTCCTACATGAGGTCCGGCAGGGAACACTTGGCGTGGATACTCGCGGTTGAGGTCCGGCAGGGAACACTGGGCGTGGATGGTCGTGGTTGAGGTCCGGCAGGGAACACTGGGCGTGGATGGTCGTGGTTGAGGTCCGGCAGGGAACACTGGGCGTGGATGGTCGTGGTGGAGGTCCGACAGAGAACACTGTGGATCGCGAGTCGCAGTTGAGCAGGAGGACGAGGAGGACAACGAGAGGAGGAGGAGGAGGAGGACGAGGAGGAGGAGGACCAGGCAACTGACATAAAATCTAACAACCCTCACCTGGCAGGTGGGGAAAAATGAATCTCTTCAGCGTCAAGCCCAGCACCCCCTAATGACAACTTGATGAGAAGCTCACATCCCATCCACTACCAAATGGAGGGTTTGTTGGCAATATGAATTTGTGGGTTTCTGTTGGGGATTTTTATGAAATAATCTGAACTAATCTGAATTATGAACAACCAACAAACAATCATTCTGGGGGTGTTCTATATTTTATAGGGCTTCTTCACAAGCTGGACACTCGGTTCCAATGGTGCGATTTCAACGACGGGTAACGGTGACTGAGCCAGTTCCGGGATGGGTAACTGGGGTAACTGGACGCATATGGAGAGGCGAAAAAATGTCTTCCCAAATCATGTTTCCGATCAGGAAAAAAACGATTGGCATGAGTCAAAACCCGATGCTGGTGAACCCTACAGTTGGGTTCAAATGCTGGTGCATTGATGTTAAGCCTCCCAAATATATCTGGTTGGTGGTATACCTACCCCTCTGAAAAATATCAGTCAATTGGGATGATTATTCCCAATATACGGAAAGTCATAAAATTCATGTTCCAAACCACCAACCAGATCATCGTATTTCTTCGCTTTTGACCCATACCCATCCTGTTGCAATGTTCGGGTGCCCCTAACGGTACCCTATAAGGATCCGGTGCTGAATAAGGTGCGCACCTTCCACTTTCAATTGGCAAACCACATGGTTCGCATTGATGGATTCCTCACAGCCGTGGCTGTCTCGGCAGTCCAAGAATCGTTGAATAGTGGGATAAGACAAGTGGGTGGTGGTATACCTACCCCACTGAAAAATATGAAAGTCAGTTGGGATTGCTATTCCCAACTGAATGGAAAAATAACAAATGTTTCAAACCGCCAACCCAAATAACTTTGCATGCTGAAAATTGAGCACGTTTTTCCATTCCGAGCCCTCTGGTTTTCATCCCTTCAGAGCTGGCTAAATCGCAGTTTCTGCTGGCAAAACCCCTCGGGAACAGGCAATAACAGGCAACAATCACCAAAAGAAATCAATTCAGTAGTTCTTCATGCTGGACGCAAACATTTGGGGAGGCCCATGTTCGAAAGGAACATTTTTTGCTCAGGATTTCCCAGCTAGTCATGTTTGATTACCAAGTGACAATTTTCTCCTCATATCATGTGGTTGGGAAACTCAATTAGTAGCTCCAACTGCTTCCCCATTCAATAAGGAACATGGATACACCATGGCTCCCGATCGCTCCCTCCATTCACCACCGGATAGCCCTTGCCACTCAGAGATGGTTCACGATAGGATTCCCGAATCATAAATGGGATCTTGGAGGGACTTGGGGTATGCTCCATGTCGGTATGTTCAATTCATCTTTGATCCAAAAAGGAGTTGAACATGTTTAAAGAACATCTTTTCTTTTTCCCAAAAGAAGTCAATGTACCCTCTGGTAAACTAACACAACTATGGAAAATCACCATCTTTAATAGGTAAATCAACTATTTCTATGGCCATTTTCAATAGCTATGTTAGTTTACCGGAGGGTACATCATTTGATAACCAGGGAGCGGCACATCAAGCATCAACCAATGGGGGAGCTTTTCATCACCCTGGCTGAGGATTATGATTAAATCATTGATATTCCCATAATCCAATGAATAGTCAAAAAACCTGATATCATCCCGGATTAATTATCATGGATATTTAATGAGTTTTTGTTTTACTATTATATTATATCATGATGAAACAATCATTATATCATTGACTATCATGATAGAGTATTTTTGAAAAAAAACATCTCATTAAATTCAGGAAAAAAACAAACAAATATCACCCCATCAATCAAAATCCCCATGATGTAAATTTCATGAACTAATTTACCAACATGAACTAGAAAGCTGGTAACCCCATTATATTTTGGGTTATTAAATGGGTAAACTGTTAATGAAAATTTAATAATGAACATGTTATGTTGTCAAATTAAAAATATTTAACATGTTATTTACATCAAATATCTAATGCCGGTAAAACAATAATAAACCATCCCCCAAATCATCATAAATAGGTGGTATAGTCCATTCCCACATGGATGGTTTATTAAACCATTGTTTTACCAACAGTATTATATCATTGTTATTCCATTATCCGGGCAAATTATAGAATGTCACTAACCTGAAGCTTGCGGCCATTTTGGGATGATTCCCTAAATTAACCATGACTGGTTGGTGGTTTTAACCATCCTGGAAAATACTTCTCAGTTGGGAAAGATTATCCCATATATTATGGAAAAAAAAAATCATGTTCCAAACAACCAACCAAATATATATATATATATAATTATATCTATATATATATATGTGATTTTCCCAGTTGTAAACCTCCATATATTATGGAAAATAAGAAATGTTTGAAACCACCAACCAAACAATTGGGGTTAGCTTCACTTTCTAGCCATCGAGCCAAGGCACGGGGAAGGTGATCATCACGGAGACGCCGCCGTTGGTCACTTGAACATTCTCCGCCAGCAGCAAGGGCTCCAAATCCTCGGCAGTCAAATTCATGGAGATTGTGCCGAACTTTTAATGGAATTTGGATAATTTAAGGTGATTTATTGGGATGTCAATGAGTTTTGTAATGAGAATTTGTACCGGGTCTTTGATTTCAATAGGATTCAAACCTCAGAAATTAAGATTGGCGATGTTATTCGGATTCGATGATGGTTCAATGTTGGTGAATGGGATCTACAGTAACTAAAAATTTCAGAATCCCTTCTCCTAATACAGGACTAAACAGCCCCCAGAGTCACTATGGTGGATGTAGGGGATGAAATCACTTATTTGGGACCATTTCTGGTGTCTTTAATATGAATGGGCATGGGATGAATGCGGATCAAATCCCAACTTTTAAACTATTCAACCAACCAACCCAACATGATCAACACCAATAATCCATGGATATGTAAGTAGCACCAACAATCGATGATGGACATAAGTGTGACCGAGACCGTGCTGTTTCTCTGATAGCCTCCTCGATCAATTCGATCCTCCTCTTCCTGTTGGCGAAAGTCTTGGCTGGTTCGCGTGGACATCTGTTCGGTTTCTGCGAGACTAGCGCCCCGTAGAGTTCTCCAGCAATGTTTCACATACAGCTGCGCTGCATTCCTGCCAAAATCTTCAAATATCCTGGAGACTTTCCCTATTTCCTTAGTGTTTCTCAATGAGTCGACTGTGGCTGCGGGAGTATCTACGGACACCACGCAGTGGCGCGCGGCACCAAAATCTGCTGACTCACCTCTGACCCTATCCACATCCTTTCCCTCAATTTTCGAAAGACTTCTCGAACTTTTGCCGGAAAATAAGTGATATAACCCACAATATGTGGAGATATGTATAATGAAACATGTACCAACACTATACCATTCTGTAATCCAACAATTATATTGAAACAATATATTCTGTTGATTTGACCATGACAGTATACCAACAGCATACCATTCTAGAAACAATTGACCATGATGAATTTATCACCAGCAATATATCTGCCAAGGTCAAATCATCTGCAGGGTATGGTCATCCTGATACCAAGCATCCACACGTTGGCCATGATACTTCCCCACTTGGAAGTGCAGTTCCAGTTATGTTATAATATAATTATACCTAGTATAACATAATATAGTTATGTGTATATATATATATATCTGTGTGTGTAATTTATATATACAGTATATATACATATAATTATACCCTCTTGGTAAATCAACTATTTCTATGGGCCATTTTCAAAAGCAAACTGTTAGTTTACCAGAGGGTAACCATAAGCCATAGTTCTGGGGGTAAACTCTCCCAACTTATTGGGTTCCCATGGAGTTATCGCCAGCCGTAACCTCTGGCTAAGTTGATACCCTAACTGCGCTGTCCTCATGGTGACTGCATGGAAATCCCTAGGACAGCTTGGAAAAACATGGGAAACACATGGAAAAACGTGGGAACGTTCCATGTAAATGGAGGTTTATGGCTGGGTGATGTTCCCATTGCGACCTTTGATTCCGGGAGGGTAACTAACTATGCTCACTGCAGGGGCTCCTTAGCAGCACTTTGTGGGGCAGCTGGGGTTTATATATTGGAACCCAAATTGCTGAACTGAAACCACAACAGATACAATTATATCACCAAAAATAGTTGGATATATAACATCAATCAACAAACTATGACGGATAAGCTCAATTTCATAGGGACATAAGCCAACAGAAAGGGGCCGGTGTCTTTGGTCAATGGCAGGGACACCAGACCTCTATTTACCAACAAATTCGGAATAAGAAAGAAAAACATGAAAAAACCTACAAGTTCCAAACACCTACAGTCTGTAGATTTTCGGACTGACTCGTCCGTGAATTTCCGATCTTCGAATCACATCAAATCACCACATGGCGCCAACGACCTCCGCGACGTCAAGTCACCCAGTTCTCTGGGTAGGTCATGTAGACATCGAAGGACTTCATGTCCTGCTTAAATAATCCCGTTTTTTGTAACTAGTTATGTAAGTTAGGGATGTTGCTAAGTAGTTGTAACTAGTTGTAACAAGTTCTAACAAGATGTAACAAGTTGTAAGACTAGCTCAAAAGGTTGTAGCTAGTTATGTATCTTAGGTGAATTGACAATTTTTGTGAAAAATAGCTAATTCCTTTAACTTAACATAATTTATGTTAACTTTTAGCCCGGAGTTGGCTAGAGTTAGCTAACTTTTAGCTAAAAGTTAACCACCTTAGCAATAATGAAAACAAGCTGTTTTCACAGGTTTGTGTGTGTAACGTGTCCTATCAAACATTTTTGCCACATGGCATTTCAAGTGAGACTGCCTCTGCAATTTTGCAGCCACATGGCATTGCATGTGCAACCATTAGACATGCATGCTTGGCCACATATGGCATTGCAACAATTTGTCTTTGCACTTGCAGCCACCTGCTCCACATGCAATCATGAATATGGAAATCACAACCCAAGTGGTCATCAGCTGCAATGATGGCAAAGCCATGGCTCTGCCTCCAGCTCTCATCCAAGAACATGATGATCGCAAGTGGCTGCATTTGAGACCAGCATCCCAGCCATTGAACCAGATCATTTTTGGCAAGTTGGAAGCAGGAAAGAATGCTTCTTTCTCCAACCATCGAGGTTTCCAAGATTTGATCACCAAAAGGAACACCATTTGGACTAATGCCAGCACATGTGATGAAGAGTGCCAGCCAGGGAAGCCCAAGAGGAAAAGGGTGGAGGGAGGCCCACAGGTGATGCAAGTGCCATTGGGAGATGCAACCATTGAATGCTTGATGCAAGGCCAAAGGCCCACCAAGTCTGATTTGGTGGTGCCATTGGAAGAAGACCAGTTGAAGCCCATCTTCTTGCTACCCCAAGAAGAGAAGGACAAGGAATCCTTGAAGCACAGGCAGCGCTACCAGAAATCCAGTGGAACCAAGGAACCCCAGCTTGCAGCTGAAAATGAAGATTCCAAGGAGTGAACTAGCTCATGATGGTGGCTGTGGGAGAAAAGAACCTGCTGCTTCTTCCAGCATCAGTTTGAAAATTTGGCAGCCCATGGCATTTTCATTTATGTTCTTGTTTTGACACCACAGCTAGCTGCAAATGATTCATATGGCCATGTTGGCATTGCAGCCTTGGAACCAGTCATGGTGGAAAAAAAATCCACTGCTTGGGCCCAGGCCAAACTTTTTGAAGCCATGTGGCATTTAACCAAAAGCACCCACAGAAGGTTATATTTTGTGTGAATGTCACTTTGTCAGAGACTGCAAATGGCAGCCATACAGGGCTTATAGGGTTTTCCAAAGGAAACCATGGCTGCAGCTGCCATGGTGGTTGACCCAAATTGTGTTGCTAACATCAATGCCTTGCTGGAATCCAAGAAACCAGTGAACCAGATTGTGGACCAGTTGGTGGCTGTCCTCCAAAAACATGGGCTGGCTCATTACCAAACTGGTGTGACACCATCCCAAGTTTTGTGCCACCCCCACAACAGAGCCAAGCAGATGATTTCATGGTTGGACATGTGGGCCAAAGGCCAGCAGATGCTGGCCATTGGAATGAAAAGGCAGTTGCTTGGGGAAAGCATGGCCATGGAGTTGAGCATTGACCCAGCCAAGGGGGAACAGCACATCAATGCCAACAAGGCCATCATCCAGGAGGCAGCAGGCTCCATGGCACCTGTGTCTGGCCAAGAACGTTTCTAGGCACACCTCAAAGCAATTTTTGTTTTTCCAACCAAGAGACAAGCCTTTCCCTTTGAATTTGCATTTGCTGTTCTTTCCTTGTGCCACTGAGGTTACCTCAGCCTCTCTGCTTCCCACACAACTGCATTTTTGAGAGCCATCCAGCATGGTTGCATACCAGAACAAGGGCAAGCCCTTGAAGTTCCAAGGGATGATCCAGTATGGGACCTCATCCAGAATGGCTGGCAATGGCTAATTTTTAGCCACTTGGTGGAAAAGCAATGGCCCATGTTGCCATCCCTGCTCCAAGGAGCCCTGCCAATGCCATCAGCAAGGCTCCCAATGAATTGGAGCTGGCTCAATGGCATTACATTTTGGTATCTAGCCATTCAATGGCATTGCATGTCCAGAGATTGTTTTTCATTGATATTGCATTTCACCAAAATGTGCCATTTATTGGCATTACATTTGTGCCACTCAATGGCATTACATTTTGTTTTTCTCCATGTGGTACCACCATGTCTTTTTGTTTGTAGAAAGCATGTGGGATATAGTTGGGATCTTGTATCCATATATATATATATACACCAACCTATCTCCTCATAATATATGTGGAGCAGCATCAATGTCACATGCCATTGTTTTTCCATGATAGCATCATTTGGGCCCAAGGTTCTGTGCCAGCAACCTTCCACCATCCCAATCCCATGGCTTCTTCCCAAGTGTTGACCATTGATGCCTACTCTCTGGTCCACAAGACCACTGGGGAATGAATATTGATGATTCATTTCAATGATGGCTCCACCAAAGGGCCACTTGACTTTGATATATTTTTTGTTTGTATGCCAAAGGTGATTTTTATTGCATCAATGGAGGTGTCCATGCTTCCAAAATGGTGCCGGCCACTGCATCCAGATGGACCAAGGACCAAGTGGACCCATATAGATGACCAGCAGGTTCCATGTCGTGAGTACCTTCCACCAGTTGGTGAGACAGAGCCCACAATGCCAGGTGGAGGACCATGTGAACTCATTGAAGCCTCCAGGCTTGCCAGGCTGCTCAAGGAAGCCAGCCCACTGGAGGGCCTGCAGTTGGCCCACAAATGGTTTTGCTGACCGTGACTGCAGTGGTGAAAAAATGAAGGGCCAATCCATCTGGCAGCCATTGAGGGCATTTCATGGGAATGTTGGTGCAGATCCAATCCTTGGCCATCTTATGGCATTACATTTCATCTCATGGGCATTCCACTAGGGTGCCCCGTGGCATTGCAGAAACATTAAACTTGCCAATGCAGTCTTTGTATTGTTGCCATCTTCTGGCATTTAACCACCCATACATGTTACCACATGTATTGATTCCAATATATTTGGATATTATTGCATCAGTTTGATTCAGTTGATCAGTTCTGAACCATTTGATTACCAATTGATTTGTTCAGGCAGGTGATCAATGAAAATACCATTGTGAATTAAATTGTCCAGATGATTTGTGGCAATTGTTTCTACTTTCCCTTTGAAATAATATTTTTTGCATTTCCATTCAATCACGGTACAATGGCAAACATGGAAGTTCATTATGATGTCATATATATTTATGTTGCCTTGCCATGTGAGCAGAAGGTTGAAACATTATTATTTATTTGTTTTGTTTTGTTCACACCATTTTGATTTATTCATGTGGTTTTCATTCAGGCATGGGCAATGATGAATAAGTTTGTATATGGTTTTGGTTTGTCATTTATGGCATTGCATGAGCTGATTTGTTCATAAACCATTTTGGCTTCAAAAATTGATAAGTCACCATTGAGTGTTCAGACAAACAATAATTAGAAATATCACTTACAAAATTCAGAAAACTATAGTTTCACATCAAAAAACACAATAAACATCGATGTACAATATTGCAGTTAAGTTCAGAATTCTGAACTTAACTATCAAATTTTGGCAGTTAAGTTCAGAATTCTGAACTTAACTATCAAATTTTGGTAGTTAAGTTCAGAATTCTGAACTTAACTGCCAAAATTTGATAGTTAAGTTCAGAATTCTGAACTTAACTATCAAATTTTGGCAGTTAAGTTCAGAATTCTGAACTTATTCTGAACTTAACTGCCAAAATGAAAATTTCAAAATATGTTTTCCACAATTAAATTTATTGATGCAAACCAAAATATTTTAATTCCAAACCAAAGTTTTCACTATTGTTTCACCATTGGACCAGCCATGTCGTACCAACAGATTCTTCAGAAGATGACCAATGATGACTTCATCACTGAGGGTGATGATGAGATAGTTGCCATGTGGGAAGGGCACCACATGGCATACCATGATAGTACCACAGACCAAGCATACATGGCCTCCATCCATGAGTCATATAATATGGCCATGGAGGATTCCAAGGAAGCCAGCCAAGTTTTAGAGGATACAGCCATGGAGATCCAGTGGTACAAAGACATGGATGAATCCATGGAACCAGCACAGGATGCATGGGCCAGGTACTGGCACCATCATCCCAGACCAGGCCAGGAGGTACCAGCAGACCAAGGTGCAGATGCATCCAGAAGCACCATCCCCACAGCAGGTGCAGCAGCAGCATCTAGCATCTCCATTCCCAAGGCAACTGCAAAAGCCAAATCCATTGGCACCTCTGCCAAGGCAAAAGCACCAAAAGTAGAAGCCACCAGCAGCAGTGCCAGTCCAGCAAATGCAATGCCAGGTGGTGCCATGCCAGACACATCTGATGCAGCAGCCTCAGCACCCAGACCAGATGGTTCCAGCAGGCCACCAGAGCCAGCCATACCACCAAGAACTTCCAGGCCAGATGCAGCCACCAACCAAGCCAGGCCAGCAAAGAGCAATTACCAAACAGGTTGGAGGGCCAAGATGGTGTGGATGCTGGCCATGTATGAGAACCATGATTGGGATGCCCTGGAAGCCAAGATTCCCACCTTGTGGGACCAGCTGGAGAACCACATGGCTTCCAGGAGTGATGCCCCAGGGAAGTGGGCCACTAAAGCCCAGCAATGGATCCAAAACTACCACCAGCGCAAATGGTGGAAGCTCCAGCAGCTCCATGACTGGTGGACCTTGGATTCCACCCTGAAGGCTGACATAGCCAACCACCAGGAGGCCATGGAGAACCAAGGGTACGACCCAAGGCAGCCAGACTGGGCAAGGAACCAGTAGAGACCACTTCCAAGCATGCACCCAAAAAAGAATGTGCTTGCCAGCCTCTGTGTCTGCCAGCTGAAGCCTTCCATGGCATTACATGCTGTGAGCCCTCAATGGCATTTCCAACCCTGGCCATGTTACAATTCAAGCAAGTGACCAAGTTTGATGCTACTCTGCCATTGATGGCATTTCACAATCAGCCACTCATGGCATTTCCTAGGTTAATGTCATCCAGTTGCTTGCCATTGTTGCTTCTTTGCATAGCTGCAGACCAGTCCAGGATACCATCAGCATTGCTTCTTTCCCATATAGCATGCCAGCACATGCCCCACATATAAGATTGGTTCCCTCTTTGGTTTGTTTCAAGCATTCCCGAGTTGCATGTGCCAACCTTATGGCATTAAATTCTCCAAGAATACATTGCACCTATAACCAGTGTCAGAATTCAGCACAATTTCTTCGTGGGTCACAGGCACACTGTTTCCAGAGGCCACCCTATTCACTGTATGCTTTTTTCTTACAGTTCAAGCACCAGCCAGCAGCCCAAGTTTACCAGTGCTTCTGAGAGCCAGGGATGACTCAACTTTGGAAAGCTGCAGATTTTGTCCAGGAGCTAGACCATTTGGAAAGCTAGGCCATTTTGTCCACCAAGAATGATTTTGATATGTGGCAACAAGCCACTGGTTGGAACCACAGCAGCATGGCACTTATGTTAGATCCAGCTTTGAAGGCCATGGACTTGCTACAGCCTTGCACCCAGTTCACCCATTATTATATGCATGGAGTCCTCCAGGGAACTGGACCAATCGTCCTCTTTCACTTCATTTCTGCCATGGAGGAGATCCTCCACATTTACCAATTTCTAGAAGGCTATTTTGCCCATTGGGTTTTTCCCAAGAGTTGGAAGAGCCAACACATTGGCAGCTACTTTTCCAAGAAAAAAATGACCAGCCATAAGCAAAATGGAAAAAATCTTGCCAGGCTTCTGAGTGTTTGGCCATGTTCCCAATCATCAGGCATTTCATCCACAGTGTAGCAATGCCCAAAGGTCATAAACCTGAAGCTTGCCAAGCTTTTCTTGCAATGGCAGCTTTCATTGACCAAGTCCATGATGGAAACCAAGCTGGCCCCATCACCAGAACCACTTTGTTACCAGCAGTAGAACAGGCCATCCAAACTTTTCACCAAGCCTTTCCTGAAATATCTTTGATAAAGAAGTGGCACTGGCAATTCCACATGCCAGACACCCTCCAGAGATTTGGATTTCTTCCTTCCTGCTTTGCCAATGAAAGAAAACATAAACCAATAGGGGCTCTGGCCCAAGCCCTCCTGAACCAGAAAATTTTTGAGGCCAACTTGCTGGAGCAAGCCCTTGCCCAAGAGATCTGCCATTTGGACACAGAAAATCTTTTCCAAGATGGTGTCCATTTGGTTCGCCCAGCGAAAGCTCCCAAAAAAACTTTGCAAACTTTGTCCAGCTTGATTGGTGAAGAATTGAAAGAAGCCATGAGCAGCCAATGTGCCAGAATCAACCATGTTGAGTGCCACAAGGATGATGTGGTGGTTTACCAAACAGCTGGTAACTTGAGAGTTGCAGAAATCCAGTTACATTTTCTTCTACATGGAGCTTTGACCACCTTGGTCAAAGCCTGGCAGGTCAAGGAATGGGTGCCACACCAGAAATTTGCCACATGCACTGTGCTTGACCAGAACTTGGGATTTGTGCCCACTGCAGACATCTTGGTGCCCCTCATTTGCAACAAAAGCCAAGAAGAAGCCAAAGTGCTTTTGCCTTATCAGATTTACAGCAATTCTAGCTGGCTGGAAAAAAACAACAGGTGCTTACAGCCATTGTTGCATGCATGTCTGCTTTTCTTTTGATAGCCTTTGGCATTACATTGCCTACATATATGGCTTTACAATCACAACAGCCTCTGTGGCATTTCACCAGCCCAAGGCATTACATATCACTGTGTTGCTTTCCATTGTTTCTTCCTAGCCTTTGAAGGGCATTGCATTGTGCAGTTCTTGTCCTTTTTCCACACAGCTGAAGATATGAAAGCCTGCACCAACAATTAAGGCATTATGGCTACCATGTTTTTCCCAATAAATTGACATTTTTTGCATTGAACCTCCTACTTTGCAAAAAAAAAACATACAGGGGATTCTGATTTTTTTGTGGTCCAGGATTGATTTTTTTTTTGTGCCAGGATTCCAGGATTCCTTTTTTTTTTGCAAATTAGCAATACCAAAAAAAGAGTTAGCAAGAGTTAGCAAGAGTTAGCTAACTAGGTGTTAACTCAACATAACTAACATAACTCTACATAACTAGTTACAAAAAACGGGATTATTTAAGTGGCGACCAACCCGCAGGATTCATGTGGTAAACGCTGAGATATCTGGGATGGCTTATGACGGTTTCCGACATGATTCACGATTTATATCACCACTTAATCCCCATGATATTCACATTTTATACAACATATTTTGTTCCCATGATATTTTCTAGCACATTAACTAAATGGTTTTCACACAGATTCACACAGTACGGCTTCTAACCAGCACAACCAGCAATCCAGCCTCATCACCATGCTGGGATTGGGCTAAACCTCGGGGGTCGGCACAGAGACGCCAAAGAAATCTGATGAATGTTAGAGTAAACCGATGTGGCAAACCCAATCGTAAGCCATTAGGGATATACTATTTTTAGGGAAAGGTTTGCTAACTTGTTGGGAATTTCGGGATTGACCCCCCAACAACACATAATAACAAAACTGTTGTATATATATATAATATATATATATATAACAGCAATAATCTTGGATCCAACAGCCAATGGCCATGGGCACAAATCCCAAATTATACGGAGACTATAAAAACAAAATATGGATATAGTAACCCCCAAGTTAAGATATAAGTTTGTCAAATCTAAGTCCAAAAGTGAAAAAAGTGTTCCTTTTTCTATCCCTTTGGAGGTTGCTATGTTTGAATCTGCCGCTTACCCCTCACTGGGAAAGGCCTGGACCTGTGATGGCGAAACCCAGGTGGCATATGATCATCCAGGGCCTGGGGCGGTCCTGGATTTTAAACTACGACCCCCCAAGTACCCATAAAAAGGTGGTTTTATCCCCCGTATTTTTGTATGTTTACCATTTGTTGGGGTCTTTTATTTTTGAAGGGTCAACATATGGCCTAGGTATACACAACTCTGCAACATATGAACCTCCAATGACAGCACCAGGGCCAATTTTGATGGTCCCTTTCGGATCTGCCAGCAACCAATGGAAGGAGCCACACGTGCCGTTCATTCTAAGCGTTGCCTTAGATATTAAAAAATATATATATATATAATGGCTCATCTAAACAACCAAAAAGCAGCCCTAATTGCAAGCTTTCCCATAGTTTCATCATGTTTTATCATAGTTTTATCATCTCAAAATTATCAATCCTCAACTGGTGCCAAATGTAGGGAATGAGGGAATAGGATGAGTATGAACATAGTTATGGGTTGGATCATTCCCCCATGCCCCACTAAAAATCCTCTCAAATCCCAGTTTTCCCAATATTTCAGGGTTTTATCATCTAAACATCCTCTAAAATTATCCGTTTCCACCCTTTTCCCATGGTTTTTCCCATGGTTTTCCTATGATTTCCCATGGTTTTCCCATGGTTTTCCCATGGCTTTTCCGGCCAAGAAGCTGGACGCGTCCCAGGCCATGAAGCGTTCCATGCCCTCGTAGAAGATCTGCCCCGGGGGGTCCAACTGGAAGATGCCTGGAGCTGAGCGGTGCCAGAAAAGACAGGTAGTTAGCCTCTGGTGATTTTATGGTGATTTTGATGGTGGTTGAATGGTGGTTGAATGGTGGTTTTGATGGGAATTTATTGGAAATGGTGATTTATGACTGATTTATGGATGATTTACCGGTTTGCGAACTTGGAAATGGTGATTTATGACTGATTTATGGATGATTTACTTATTGAACATGGTGATTTATAGATGATTTACTTATTAATTTAACCATAACCATAATTAATAGCTATTACCATTAATAGTATTGAAATAGCCATTGTTACCTCTGGTAATTAATGGTAATCAACAAACGGTTTGCTATTGAACATGGTCCATTTAGTTCGTTGATTTACCCATTAAACATGGTGATTTTCCATAGTTTTTTGTATGCTTACCAGATGGTAAAAGCCTACTACAGACATCTACTAATAACTATGCCCCGTGCTTTCCCTTTGACCGGCAGTTCAACCTTGGAATAATATCCACAAACACAATCTTGCTGGGAGCCTCAGGACTAGCCTTTGGAAAGTGGGGATTTCACAAGCCCCTCCTCATTTTGGTGACCCAAAGATAGATGGTGAAGATTTACCTCCAGAAATAGATAGTCGATAGTCATCTGGTTGGTGGTTTGATTTGCTGTTATAAATCCAAACTGCTTGGTGGTTTCAACCATTTTCAACCCCTCTGAAAAATATTATGCCTCCAATCCAAACAGTAGAGGATCGTCCCCATTATCCATCGCTTTGATTCTCCATTTGTTGGTTCACTCACCATGTTGGTTTTCCATGGCCGCTCCCATTTTTCATCCTCCAAGTGGCGCTTGTGATAGGGCATCTCCACACATTTGGGGTCCAACCTTGGGACACGTCGAAGTGAAAGGACGCAGGGCAGGGCAGTCCAAGCCCTGGTAACCTCCAAAAAAAAAGGTAAAAAAATAAAGGTGATCCCCAATTTTAGGGAGATCATGGGGATATTATTCGTGGATATAAATAGAATACAATAAATTAAATATGGTAACAACCCTGGATTAATAGACCCCGACTCATATTTGGGGAAGTTACCTCCAAAGGACTCCAAAATAGTCATAAATTGTGATTCAAATTGGTGCCCTTCCCTATCAATAAACTGGGTGGTATGAATCCTCGGTTAACATTGGATCATTAGACTTGTTGTGATATGGTCAAGCCCAAGTGCAGCCCCTAACTTTGGAAGGCGTTTGGTTGAATGGACTATGTCCATGTTTGAATATTCATCTGTACGACATAGTTTTCACTCAATCCCCTGGTTAGGTCTCGGGCGGGTCGCAAAGAACCCCAACAAAAATCACACCCCAATCTAGCCGTGTGAGATCCTGGCACAGATTCAGCATCCTTTTCGGTCAGTAGCAACGTACCCATCTTCATTTGGGCTACATCCTTCAAGGCTTACATGAAACATCATGAAACAAGCCAAAAATGGTGCCGAATACTGAAAGGAATACTAAAAGTCACATGAAAAACTCTCATCCTTCAAAACTTACTCTGGTTACATCTTCCAAAAATTGTTTTGAAATGGCTTGCATATGGTGACAACCGCGATATGCTCTGTCCACCTGAGACGGCCCACGAAAACCAAGGTGCTCGTTCTTGAAGGTGACACGTGCCTCCACCCACACCAGCCATTCTTCGTCGAACTCACCCTCCACCTGCAATTTGTGTCTAGACTCGGTCTGGGGAGACAATTATATAAACGAATGGTAAGCCCGGCTTGATACACCACAACCAATTTACCAAAAATTGCCTTGTTGAAGGGTGGTTGGTGCATCTATTGCATGTTTTGCTCCGATTTACCACATTATGTGCAAAAGTTTCATGCCAGCTGGGTGGACAAACATGCAACAGAGCAAAAACGCTGACCCAGGACCTGTTTTGGGAAACTGGCAGAACCTCCGGTGATGTTCCATGCATTTCAGGGCAATCTGCAGAAAGATCCAACAATCATCAGCAAAATGACCCTCTGTAGGGTTTGCCCCGTGGGTGCGTCTCCGCCGGGTTCCGCGGCCGCGGCATGGAGCTATACTCTGTTTCTTGTCGTCCCCCTCGGGTTGTCCCCCCGTGGCTTACACCACGAAAAGGCTGGTGATGACCCATGCTTTGTTCATGAATTATGGGTATCATGGAATCGCCCACGATTTGTTGGTATAAGACCCGGTTTTTAGTAGACTAAACTTGGATTTGCTTAAGAGGCCGCACCCAAAACACAACATTAAAAGAATACATAACAGGTTCCAAACAGATTTCCTAAATGGTGAATTTCCCAGTGGGGAAATAACAAGTCACCTTAAGCAAACCTACTCAAAGTATGCAAACATATAACTGGCACCCAAGGTTTGCCCCTCATTTATTGGTCAATATATATATATAATATTATATATAACGTCATATAAAATCCCAATGTCTCTTGGTTAAAACCCTAAGTTTAGTACCAGATAGTACCATATTGTCGCTAATCACCAAGCCCATAAATACCAATAGAACCCCATATGATTCCATTAAAATCCAAGTAAGTTAAAGTCACCATAAACCCCCCATCAGCCAGGTCATGCCTTGTCCGTGGCCAGTTCCACAAAGATGGATTGGTCCTGCGAAACATACCTAGGCCCTCCGTTGAAAAACACTTAAACGTGCTGTTTTAGTCCGTCGTTTGCTGGTACTTTTGCCATGTTTTTTGGGGTAGTTGAAGGGTCTGGGAGTTGCTTCATGTTCTTAATAACTTGATATTTCAAATTTTAAAGTACTCTGCCAACGAGTTGAGAAAGGCATTTGGCAAACTGTCGCGTCCTCAGAGATATCATTGGACTGCTCGTATTTGTCGAAAGCTTCAATGAGATCATCCCATTCCAGTTTTCCTGGTGGAGTGTGGTGTGGTGCGAAGCCCAGGAACGCATTGGCCAATTGCTGGTGAATCCCCATAGAAACCTGGTGAATCCCCATAGAAACATAGTGAATCCCTATATAAACATAGAAAATCATGGGAGAAACTGGGAAAAAACTCGATGGAGGCGTAGAGCTTGGAGTATCTCAATGGGAAAGCTGATGAAGACGGGATATCATCCATGGTGCTTGCAGGTGCTTCCACATCTACCTGCAGCTCCACTTGATCAACATACTGTACATCGTACATAGATGGTGCGGATTGTTGGGGATACAACCGGCCAACACTCACAGAAGATGATAGCTGCTGATAGCTTGGTTCAGTGGGAATTTCAGGATCCTAGATTGCAGGTACCTACCATATATAAGGCCTATTTTTCAGGCCTATGTAAGGGAATATCCCCACAAAATATGGCCCAAAAAAAGGTACTAACATACCTCCAATTTAGGATCCTGGAGATCTCCCATTGATTGGTTGTAAAAAAAAATGTGGGATAGTAAAGCAGCTATGGAACCACTCCAGCGATGAGCATCGGAGAACATTTCAACCCACACCACTAGGGGAGTAAAATCATATCCCATTTTATCATCAAAAACTGGGGGTGGTAATGGATGGTATCTAAAACTTCTGGACATGGATCAAGTTTTGTTGACCCATCTGCCTAGTATTTCACTAATGTGGGTAAAACAATGTCATTTTTACCACTCATGACTGGGAATGGTAAACATACCACCTATAAATCTGGTGATGACTGGGGGATGGTTTATGATGGTTTTCCCCACATTAACCTGAAAAATTGAGCTTTTCAGCTTTTAGGGGCTGCCACCCTACCCTGACCAGACCCAAGTGGCACCCCTGCAGACTGTTTGCATTGCCGTCTTGGAGGCCATTCAATGCCGGGTCTTTCGCACCTAGCGCCTTGCATAGTTATATACCCATATTTATATACATATATATATCTCCTAGATATCAAACCCCCATTGAACGCAAATTTAGATATCAAATGGCCCTTCAGGATATAACTATAATATACACACCATATTACACCATTCTTATATAAGGGGTTCGGTCACAGTGAGGTCAATGCCCAATGAAGCCATCGATCGCCATCGATCTCCATTTTGATTGGTGCCTTCGGCCACGTCTTCTCCCGAAGACTTTCGCAAGGTGACGAAGAGGTCGCAAAGCCTGGGGAAACATCCGGTGTCCAAAAGTCCATCAACCCTCAATTAATATCATTAATAAAATGAATGAACTCATAAATTCATCTTTCTTAACTTCTTAACCCACCTTAAATGTGGTTTTTCCTGATGTTTCGGGGATGTGTTGGAGGTTTTTAACCACCACCGATCCTTCCGGATGGGCGTTGGATGGCGTTGGGGCGGGCCTTTGGGGGGGCACCTTTGAATTTCCACGAGTACAGGCGCCGTGTCTGACCATTTCGAAAAATGTCAGTTTACTATGCAGGAAGTGGACATATTTCGACATGTACCCTCCCGAAATCAAACGTAGCAATTGGAAAATCCTAAAACATGGGGGTTTATAAATGGGAAAATCATCAAACTAAATGCGGATTGTTCAATTGCCATGTCTGATAGCTAGAGGGAATATACATGAATATACATGAATATGCTGTACATTTGTTATCATTGTGTACTATGTTGCAAACCATCAATGCGATGAATCTCTTCGATGGCTAGTTTGATACCCACACATATGCTGCCATTATTCCAATGTTGCAGCCTTCTTTCTTATCTCTCATCAGCGTTAAAGAAACCTCTAAAAATTGCAGCCTCTACACTGATGGAGTGTGAAAATTGAATCTTCAATTAACAACACAAACCCGGAATAACGATGTATCATCATTTTGTACTGGTTCAGCCTGTTCGTTGTGCCCTTTCGAACGAAATGATAAAAAATGTCCGGTTGGGGGTTACTTTCACGGTTTTAACGGACATACCTTTGATATCGTTGATATCCTTTGATCACGGTGCGGTGGAGGGTCATGGCTAATCATAGGTACCCTCCCAACAGAAACAACTAAATAATCATGGAATTTCACTACCATCTAATCGAGTCACCCATATTATTCATGGCTTCCGGATCATACCTTCGCTTTCTTGATGGGATGTGCCTCCAAATTTGCTGCAAAAAATGATCCGCTTAATTTTGTGCCACCATTACATGAGTTCATTTGATTGAGTGATGCTTGCATTCAAATTACATGGCATTCGCCTACGCTGTCTTCGCCCAGTTTCTTAGCTTGGAGGTGGCTGCGTTGTTGGAGAGAAGACCAAGGTTTAAACATTCAACATAGCACGCCTTTCCCTTTCAAAAAGATACCCCACCAGAAACCCCTGTTAAGTACTGGATCTGTTTTCTTTTGAAGTGTTCCATCCTGAAATCTACAGTAATCGTCTGCTTGTTCAATCCCCAATTCTACAGTATGGATCAGTATGGTTTAAACCTGTGTTTTTGGGGACTGAACCCTTATCCCCGAGACCTTCTGAGACACGTGTCGCAATCCTGGTGCCCTTTGCCCTGGTGAACAGGACCATAAATGGTAAATGCGAAGTCATCCCTCCAAAATACGGCATACAGCAACCCCAAAAGACACAGTGGGAAACCTTAAAAACCCTTGGCTTGAAAAACCTGGGCCCCTGGAAAATATTGTTTTTAAATTTAGAAACCTGGAAATACTCCCTGGGCCCCTGCGAAACAGATCCATCCCCAAATCCCCATCTGCCACCAAGGCACTTTCGGTCAGCACCGCCGACACATAGCGTGGGCCTTCCAGGCACCACCTCATTCAGCTCCTTTCGGCGGGGCTGAAGCTCTCGGATGTTTAGCCATGTTCTGGCTATACCGTAAGTTCCATGTATCCTATAAATATATATATATATAAACCCGCTTGGGTCACTTCTGGGATAAATGATTGTAACATATTGTAAATGATAAATGGTCCATGCATGACATGGAAAATATGGTGACTTTCATTGTGACCATCTGGTGAGCAAAAATCAAGTGAACAACAGCACCCGATGAACTGGTTATAAATAAACCAGCTGATGTTGGATTCTGGCCCCAAGTTGTGGCCATTAAGCCTTAGTTGGAGCACTGGAGCGCCTAGAAACAAACCACCAAGCGCGGATACCTGGCTGGTATGAGCAACCAAAATTGTTCAAATCAAGGAAACACCATTGGAGAAAAAATGAGGACACCCATTGAGATACACCCAACAGACGTGAGAAGGTACTTGATGGGGGCAGAGGGCTCAATTTGAAACATGAAAAGGGAATCAACTTGGAACACAAACACAAGTGCGATTTCGTCCATCTGCATTGCGAAGAAAGAGACAGCTGCATAGAAACCTTAGAGACCATAGAAGACTTTGAATCTTTGGAAACCTTAGACACCATAGAAAACATGAAAGGCTTCGAAACCTTAGAAACCATGAAAACCGTGTGAAAACCTCAGAAACCGTGTGGAAACCGTGGAAACTATATGGAAACCCTATAGGAACCTTAGACGCCATGGAGGAAACCTTGGCTGACTGACAGGACTCGGAGATTGACAGGAGTTTCTATTGTCAAAGCTTGAAAAATGCAAAGCAGATCCCCTTCCCCTTATGCGATTTGCTGCTTTCCCTGCTGCACATCTTTATTTTGAGGGTGATCAAAAACTCGGAAATCCAAAATTGCATAAAATATCAAACTCGTCTCCGGAAAGCCGACATTGCTGTGGAAAACCACTGGACAGACAAACCATTTTATTGATAGCCCCTGTACCATCACATCAGGCCTGGGTTCGCTTGTCTTCTTCATCATCCACATCTCCTTGCACCTTGGCGAGTGGAAAAGCTGGGTGAGATCTGCGACTTTCATTCATATCCTTAGGTAATTCCTTTGATAACGTGTTTTTACATCATAAACATAATTGTAATAATAGTCGTCGTCATCATCATCATCATCATCATCATAATCACCTACATCATCTTCTTCCATGTTTTTCATCTTATTCCTCGGTCTATGGCTTCAAAAAATGGACCCTAAGACCAAACCAAGACTGGCCCAGCTGGCTTTTCCCAAACGCAAATGCAGAACCCGTCAGGTTCCTTCAATATTCCGTTGCTGTCTGCATCTTGGCGACAATCAACCCTCTAACCTCTGGTAAACGTTTACATAACAATGGAATTCACTATTTTTTATGGGAAAAAAGTATAAATTGCCATTTTCAATAGCTATGTTAAATTACCAGAGGGTACATCCCACTGATGTTTGTTCTCTCCATGATTATTCATTGGCACTCTACTCTTTGGGTATCTTCCTTAGCGATTGCAAGGTCAACACGCACATGCATTCGAGACATTGTTCGAGTACATTTGGCAACAAATGGCTCTTCGATACATTTTCTCATCTTTAGTACAGTATAGGTTGCTCGTTGCATTTCCAATCTCAATCAACTACCTAGAACAGACAAGAGAATTACACACTAGGTCCCCGATAAAGGATGAAACACATCACAAGTTTCCCTCTTTTTGTGAGAATTTCCATATATTTAATTGATGATCTCAAATGTTTGACGATAGAATCTCCATTGGGTTCAACTACCTCCACCAAGGTACCCACATGTTCAGCGGCGAAATTCACCATACATCAACAAACATGTGCTTCAAAGAACCATGAATTACAGATACACGTTGTATTACAGAATCAATGAATCACACACAGACGTATATATATATATAATCACATATATCATATATATATATGTATATATATATATAACTGTATATATATATCATATATATAATATATATCATTAACATTATTCTACATTTATTGATAGGCTATGATCATTTGTAGCAAAGTCATCCATCCCTGCTGACCCCAGGCACCACATCATCTGGAGGTCGAAAGATGCCGGTCTTGTCGAAGGAACGGCAGGTGCCAGCCCTATGGGGATTGCATGTGCTTACCGGTCATTGTGGTTTTTAACACAGGGAAAAGTAGGCTAATTGGTTATAACCAAGTAAAGTTATACTATATGGTGGTTTTTGTGTGATTAAGTGTGAGTATAACTTTACTTTGATGGTTTTGGAAAACCGTTTTTATAACTAGGGGACAACACCTTATAACAAAGCCCAAGATGCAGGGATGGGGAGTTACAGGTTACGCCAAAAAGATGACTGTAATGGATTGATGCACATACCATCTGGTTCTGACTCACAGTTCGCCGTGGAAAGATCCACGATGCTATTAATAGATAAACCATCTATTTCTATGGGCCATCTATACCATGGCTATGTAACAAATAACCAGAGGGTACCTGGCATTTCCAAAAGCAATAATGAACTGACTAGGGCCCAAATTCGCTACAGAATTACTGGTGGTTCGCTTCAGCCTATCGAGGAACAGGTCTCCGGACTCATTCATTTTAAGGTCACCTAACCACACTTAGCCTCTGGTAATTTCACATAGCTATTGAAGCCATGGATAGCCATGACCATTTAGATATATAGTTGGTGAATCACCATTCATATAGCTGATTTACCCACATCAACTATAGCTATGGAAGCCATCACCAAAAAAAAACCTCTATAGAATAGTGATTTTCCACAGCACCTCCAACGTTCAGGGCAGAACCCTCCAACTCGCCTGGTCTCTCGTTCGCAGCGTGCACTGGTCTCGCCCATCCAAGCGGTTAAGAGGAAATCGGAGGAAAAATCCTTGGGGAAGCTCAGCCCCTTGGGAAAATCCCAGGTAGATGATGGGAAATCCCAAATAAATGAATAAATGTTGGGAAAATCCCACGCAGACGATGGAGATGTCGGATACTCTCTGGCAATTTAAGATAGCATAGCTATTGAAAATTGCCATTTATAGTGATTTTGACCCATGAATAATGGTGATTTTCCCATAGCTATGTTAGTTTACCAGAGGGTAACTATTGAACCTGGCCAACTAAAAAAAAGGTGATGTTCCAAAGCTACGTTAGTTTACGAGAAGATATTAGGCGATAGAAGAGGGGTACAAAGGGGATACAAAGGTGGTATGACTGTGATAAACCATGGGGGAGGTGATGGGTTTGTAATGGTGATATGATGTGGGCATGATGGGGACACAATGGGGGCATATATGTCTGCATACAGAAATATATACATGATTAATGGGGATAGATGATCAAGGGCCCACAATGCCACAAACCATCCGCAATAGTTATGGTTTCTGCCGCAAATTCTTGGGATGAATTTAAGAAAAATGCCCCCAATGTTGTTTCCATTTGGGGATCATGTATTAGTGAGGTATGGAAAACAAACTTGTGTCCATGGCTGAAGGTGGATATGTTGGACCCACGACCGGTTCAAACCCCGAAGAGATGGGGCAACGGTCAGACTCAGAGCTCTCAGAGGAAGAGCCACACTTGCTGACAGTTGCATGGCTTCCATCCATGACTTGGGGGTGTCCGAGAATGGGGGTACCCCAAGCTCGCTGGATGGTTTATTTCATGGAAAATCCCACCAAAAAATGGATGATTTGGAGGTACCCCCATGACTTAGGAAACCTCCACTTGGAAGATCTTGGCAGATTCTCCTGGGAGATCCCTGCTGATTCAGTGATCAAAGTCATCCCACGCGATGGCCAACGATTCAAGTACAAACTTCTTTGACAAAAGGCTCACATAAAATATCTATCCCAAACTAAACGCAACATTTACAGTAAATACAATTATATAAAACAGCTAGGCAAATCTGTGAGATCCTCAGTTCCGAAAATTGCAACGCTGCATTTGTCATAATTTCAATCCAAAAACATAGATGCTGCAAAATCTTGCATTAAGCTTGCGGAAAGAAGAAACGAGACGACTTTCCAGATTTGCTCCCCCGCAACTAAAATCCTCAATTTGGAAAAAAAACAAACGACTTTGTCATGTGCCTGTAGATCTGATTCGTTGTTTCAAGCGCCTTCAAGACCCAGAATGCTCGTCACTTTATACTAGTTACTAGTTGGTCAATATAGGATTTCCCAGAATGGATGGTGACAGTCCCAAATGTATTGTATTTAGTATAACATAGTAAAACCCAGTTTCACCATCAATAAATCATAGTTTTTTTGTTTCTTGTCAATATGTACATATATATATAATATATATTTGCATATCCCCATATATACTGGTTAGCATCGATCATGAAAAAAAAACTTGTTAAATGCGCATTTAATGTTCAATTAACGGATGTTTTGAACATTGCTCAACTCACACAAATGCCAAGGAACTCTGAAGTCTCTCCAGTTCTTGTGGTAGCATACCTTGATGTCACCTCGTTGCTACGCCGCGGCTCTAATGGGGCCCCTTTAGCTTGGTAGCAAATGGTCACGATGTGGGAGGAACAATCCTGGGAAAAAAAACCAATGAATCAACCAGGCTTTGAAAATCTGGGGCCGGCTGGCAGTATAGCAACATATCACATCAATTCATACTGAATTGATGCTGAAAATGGTGTCCTTGTTTTTGCCTACGGCGCCATTAACGACCCCTGCGTTTTTGCCATTTTTGCTGATTGGAGGCAAGTTGCTCTTGAAATTGATGCATGCACAACTGACGTCACGTCACTGGGTTGGGGTGGGGTGGGGATGTTAACGTTCATGTTAACTTGCGTCACATGCAGAACTGATGTCACGTCACTGGGTTGGGGTGGGGTGGGGATGTTAACGTTCATGTTAACTTGCGTCACATGCACAACTGACGTCACGTCACTGGGTTGGGGTGGGGTGGGGATGTTAACGTTCATGTTAACTTGCGTCACATGCACAACTGACGTCACGTCACTGGGTTGGGGTGGGGTGGGGATGTTAACGTTCATGTTAACTTGCGTCACATGCACAACTGACGTCACGTCACTGGGTTGGGGTGGGGTGGGGATGTTAACGTTCATGTTAACTTGCGTCACATGCACAACTGACGTCACGTCACTGGATTTGGGGTGGGGTGGGGATGTTAACGTTCATGTTAACTTGCGTCACATGCACAACTGACGTCACGTCACTGGGTTGGGGGGGGTGGGGATGTTAACGTTCATGTTAACTTGCGTCACATGCACATCTGACGTTACGTCACTGGGTTGGGGGGGGTGGGGATGTTAACGTTCATGTTAACTTGCGTCACATGCACAACTGACGTCACGTCACTGGGTTGGGGTGGGGTGGGGATGTTAACGTTCATGTTAACTTGCGTCACATGCACAACTACGTCACGTCACTGGGTTGGGGGGGGTGGGGATGTTAACGGGCGATGTTAACGTTACGTCACATGTTCAACTTGTCAGTCACATGTCACTGGTTGGGGTGGGGTGGGGATGTTAACGTTCATGTTAACTTGCGTCACATGCACACTGACGTCACGTCACTGGGTTGGGTTGGGGTGGGGATGTTAACGTTCATGTTAACTTGCGTCACATGCACAACTGACGTCACGTCACTGGGTTGGGGTGGGGTGGGGATGTTAACGTTCATGTTAACTTGCGTCACATGCACAACTGACGTCACGTCACTGGGTTGGGGTGGGGTGGGGATGTTAACGTTCATGTTAACTTGCGTCACATGCACAACTGACGTCACGTCACTGGGTTGGGGTGGGGTGGGGATGTTAACGTTCATGTTAACTTGCGTCACATGCACAACTGACGTCACGTCACTGGGTTGGGGTGGGGTGGGGATGTTAACGTTCATGTTAACTTGCGTCACATGCACAACTGACGTCACGTCACTGGGTTGGGGTGGGGTGGGGATGTTAACGTTCATGTTAACTTGCGTCACATGCACAACTGACGTCACGTCACTGGGTTGGGGTGGGGTGGGGATGTTAACGTTCATGTTAACTTGCGTCACATGCACAACTGACGTCACGTCACTGGGTTGGGGTGGGGTGGGGGTGTTAACGTTCATGTGGAAGGAACTGGGAAAGCTGGCCAAAAAAAGTCGACGCTGAAGACCTTGCAAGGTAAGTTGAAAAAGAAGTGTTGCTCAATGACTGGTGGTCAGATGTAACTAATTTTCTCCAACAAAACGAAAAAAAACAATAATTCGTTTCAGGGGTATTGAAAATCGATGAACGTTTCACACGAAACGCACTTTTTGTAGTAGGCCGCAAAGTAACTACGATTTGACATGTTTATCACGTTTTTACAAAACATTGCAAATACCATGATTTGGTGAACCAAGCATCATGAAAAATCAATGAATTACCCCGGGTCGCTAACCGCGCCGTAGCCTTGTTTTTAAATTAAAAGTTTCCGCTAGAATGTCAGGTGGGTATCACATGGGTGGGGCGGCATCAAGCAATCTATTCACACCACTTGACTAATTATACGGCTACCATGCAAAAAGGGCTGGCCCATGTTGTCAAACCATCCTTCATTCACCGCAAATATATAAATACCAAGATATTGAGGTTCGGGTAGACCTTAAACTGATTTAACCCTATGGCACCTTTTCACAAAGCAGGAATTTGGACATGCGTTGCCCCAATGGCTATCAACATGTCTGGAATGCTCTGGCCTGCCTCCCTTGTTTGTTGGTTGTCTTGGTTGGCGATATGGCAAGGCCAAGCATACCCAGCTGTCACAAAGAACATCCATCCGTGGATTGGGACACTGATGCGGTGAAATCGTTGAAACCATATGAAACCATCGTTTGGATTCATGTGGCCGTTTTATAAGTTTTGCATGTTTTGCTGGGCTTGCCAAAAGGTTTCCTCAATTTCTCCTGGGCCAGTCCCCATGTCCAGTATGTTTATCTCTTCTCCTAGGGACTCAGAATCACCAGGTGTTGCGGATGTTTCCCTTCGATGTTGAACTGCGCGAAATGCTCCACGAAGAACCTCTGGGGCGAAGCGAAGCTGGCTGCGATTGGCACCGGATGGGGAAATCGGAGGAGTTGAACCAACATTATTGACACCCACAAAATGGATGGTTTCATACAGAAAATGACCAATGTTGTGGTACGTGTTTGGCCCATATCCACACATGGGTCCATACCCGCCTCGGTATAAAATGCCATTCTGCAGCATTTTAGTACAATAATTATATGTTCATAGTCTTGACGGGCTTCATGCCCTCATCTTTCTCCCAATTGATCGTCCCTTTTTAGCAAGGATCCCAGCTGTCCCATGATAATTGTCGTATGAAAAAACACATTTCCGCGGCCCCAAACTTTCTGAAAAATTCCCTTGCAAAGTAGACACCCTATAGTCACTATAAGTCATTGTGGAAGTCACTATAGAAGTCACCACAGGTCACTGTATAAGTCACGAACTAAGTCACTTCGCTATAAGTCGCCCCCAACTAGTGCCATTCCAAGTAGCTCCAGGCTGTCGGTGGGCACAGCGCAGTTCACTTGCAGAATGCGACTGGGCACATCGAAAACGCTGCTCCTGCTGGCTGTAAGCGTTGTGGCTCGGCCGCCTATGCCTGGGGGGTCTCACATAGTTCACATAATTGAAATATGATCACGAACAAGTCAAATTCATAAGAAATGATACATTGAAGTCAATATATCCAAGTTAAGACAGTAATTATATAATATTATATATAGGAACTGATAGTTAAGCTATGTTACATTACATGATTTTCCTATCTTAACTTGAGGTCAAAGATAATCAATCAATCGAAAAATACTTGAGATCAACCCGATGGTCATAAACCCTGGCTGATTCATCGGGTCTACCGCCATCAAGTTGACAGCTTTCCCAATGTCAACTGACTGCTCTTGATGGTGAAAGTGGTCTAAGGCGTCCAAATAATTCCGAATATCTGGTTGTCAAAGAGTTGGGTTGGTCAATTGATGTCACATTGAACAGTTTTTGGCTTCAGAGATGTTCCATTCGAAAATTTCACTCATCGTCATTTCATGGGCCTGAGTCATCTCTCTAGTACATGGTGAACCATTTGGTAGTCCACAAAACTTGATATGTTGTCGATTATGCTCATTTTCAGTGTTTTGCACCCCATTTATAAACAAATGGATTGAACTATATACATATGCAAGATTGGGGACGAATATTTGTATGGATTGTGTTTTGTAGCTTTGAAACTTCCATTTTGCGAGTTAAAAAAATGGATCCACCAGGTGTTTCAACTCTCACAGCCCTCCTGGGTTTGATGTACACCTCGTTGGACCAATCAGAAACAGCCACCAATTCCTGCCCGACCAGCAAGACTTGCGATGTAATCAGCCAAAATTCAGGTGACTTTAGGTAGCTACCAAGGCTGGTGATTGATCATAATCTTATCATATCAACCCCCCTCCAAAAAAAACAAAACCTTGGAGACATGTGTTCAAAGCAGACAAGGATGAAAGCAGATAATTACCAGCAGCAATGCTGCGATATTATTTCCAATCACTTCTACTGGACATTCATTGTTGCTCAGGATCTCAAGGGTGATGCTGGGTTTGGAGGCAAAATCAAATAAATCAAGACATCTAAACTAGGCAATTGCAGGCCGGAATTGCATAGACTTCGCTACAGAATCTTTTCCCAGCTGGCCATGTGGTCAAATGGCCCCCCGGAAGGGGATGCTTTCTTTTCAAGCACCCCGAAAGCGTCCCCTTCCCCCCAAGAGCGCCTCATTGTTGTTGTAGCCCTCCACTTGGAAACGGTAGCTGTACTGACACTTCCTGGGTCGACCGGGCTGTTTTCTTCAAGCCGATCACGACCCGCATCCCACGATTCACATAATGAGGTCGCGGAATTTTCCGTCGACGCATCAACCAAATGCGCAAAGGATGCAACAAGATGCAACAAGCTAAAGTCTGCGATGATCCTCCATCGATCATATACCATCTGTGCAACAGCATTGTCCAACAATTATATCATTTTAAGATGGCCAAGCCGCGATGTCACACGCAAAAAACATCTTAAACTGAATGTGTTGCTGATTCTGTTTGGGAATAATTTCAGGTAAATAGGTAAAGTGATTAGCCCAATGTAATTTCATCCACCTCTGTTAGTTTCAAACACGTTAACATTCCAACCAAATCTGGGGCTCCCCAGGTGTCACCCAACTGCTCCAAGTGTCAGATCCTTGCCGGTGGGCTCATATCCTCAGAGCAAACAAAAAGCACTACGCGTCCAGTGTTCGAAGTGGACCTGGATGGTCCTGGCTGGTTCAAGATACGTATAGACCCTCGTAGCCAGAAGAAGCGGCAATTTACCACCATAATTCACTGGTTGGTGGTTTTAACCATCTTGAAAAATTTGAAAGTCAATGGTAAGTTAATTATCCCATATATTATGGAACATTAAAAAATGTTTGAAACCACCAACCAGTTCTAGTACTTTTACACTTTACACCATGGATCACCATGGGTACTGGGAGGGTCTAAGTTCAACTAGTTCAAGCGCAGTTTTTGCTGCTCAATATGCCAATGTGGGTTGCTGCTAAGTCGCCTCCTTCTGGTGGATATCCCTTGCTACCTTCCAGCGGTGGGCGTGAAAAGTGAAAGGTCTGACAACCCAAAGGCAGAGGTATGACATGGAGGAAAACCCTGTAAATACAAAACAAAATCAAACTACACTTTTTTAGTGAACATGTAATTATAAAACCAAATGCAATTTATTCAAGCCATTTTGTCGGTGAAAAGAGTGATAAACCCATTGGATTTCTCCGCTCTTGCATGCTTTTGAGACATATTATCTCATACCATTGCGTGCGTCAGCTATCCGACAAGCATCTCTACTGACGGTATTGATGAACAATACCTCCACCATATCAAAAAACAAACACAAGGAACAAATCAACAACTATGGATGTGCTGATGTCGGGCCCTTGACGACTGATGCCAAACCTGGATTCAAAGCCAAGTTGATGGATCCAGCAGTGACCCGAGGATAGCAGAGGTAATTGAACAACGCAGGTGACCTGCTCCATAATCCAGCGCCTGACACCTTAGAAATTGATGTTCAGTGCTCTCATTTCAACAAAATGATCATGGTCCTCCATAACTAAGTTCCTTCCGCAATCTTACTTTGAATGGATGGTTTTTGTGGCCTCCCCAATGATTCCCCGGACAGATCAAGTGCCCCAAGTGCAGATGCCTGATGCGGAGAAGAAGAATTCGATGATGATGTTGCTTTCCTCAGCTGTTACAAATTTGGAATGTTTTTTTCAGAAAGCCAACGCCGTGATGATGTGATGTACAATGTATATATATATATATATATATATATAGCACAACAATTATTATCATTAATTATCTATGCATCTATATGACGTGGTAGGATTTTGGTGAGCTATCCCCATGTCTACTGTTTCAATTGGTTGAATGATGACGAATCTGCATCTGATTTCTGGCGGTTACATCTCCACTTTTTTCATGTTCGCCCGGAGATCTTCCCCCACTCTCCGTTTCTCCAAGGATCAGCCTTCATATCCACACGTTCTTGAACCGCCATGTTGATACAAATCTCCTGGGCCAACAGCTCTTGGTTTCAAGGTGGCAGGACACCAGCATGTTTCATAGGAGAAACATCAGCTCGGGAACGCTGCCGGCAAAAGTACTTGAGATTTAATGACAGCATTCTGGGGAAACATACTGCTCTATTGACCTATATTAGTGCTCGTCCCCACTTTGTTTCTCCTATAGAAAAAAAGAAACCTGACTCGCGTCACACTGTGAGTTGCGTGAGGCAATGCAAACAAATACCACACATATTGGTAATACCACCCGTAAACTAAACATAGGTGTGGAGTTTACCCGCCTTAAAAAGAAGATCATGTTCCTACGAAACCATGGTGTCTTCACATCTACAAGGTGCGGCCCCAGTGATAAGTTGGTTTACACACCTATTCACCAGTGCGATAGATCTACCATAAACCATAGTTGATCTAGTAATGAATCAACTTAGCCAACTATGGGGCCTCACCTTGTCTGGTGGTTTTAACCCCCCTGAAAATTATTAGTCAGATTGGATCATCATCCCAACTATTGGGGAACATAAAAGATGATTGAAACCACCAACCAGTTGTGTATTACCCTCTGGTAAACTAACATAACTATGGAAAATCACAATTTTTCATGGGAAAATCCACTATAAATGGTCATTTTCCATAGTTACGTTAAATTACCAGAGGGTACTTTACCCTTTACCCCCCAAAAAAAGGAGAGGCACTCTGAGAGTGTCACCAAGGCGCATCCCCATCCAGTCCACGCGCAGGGTCCGGATCGGCTTTCGCCTTGACGCAGAGGTAGGCCTCGGTGGGGCGTTACGGTTATGGGGGTCCCAAGTGCCTTGTGAAGGGATAATTTTATCAACGCCAAGGCCATGAATATTCTTGGCATACCCCAATAGTATGAAATATCCATCAGTAAACTGACATTAAGTTGGATAATTAATCGGAATCCTACAATCTATCAATGCCCATTTCAGGAACCTAATTGGAGGTACCTACCATGTTTAATGCCTATTTTTCAGGCCTATGTAAGGGAATATCCCCACAAAATATGTCCTTGTATGGTACAGTACCTACATTTTAGGATCCTGAAATTCCCATTGGTTTTATCAAATAATTACAGGACATGATGGGACACATTGGGATCATTTCTATTCATGTATATCAGTGTAGAATATTGGGTTGTTGACCTTCACGATGTACTGGAAAAAACAACACATCGTAATTGTAATATGTAAAGATGTACAGGGATCATGAACTGCTATCGATCCTTTAAGGGGCTGAGAGAGCCCCAAAAGCAACCACTTCCAAACTTTTACGTATAGAATCTTCATTACCGCTGTCATGATGCCTCCATGCAGACTTATAGGCCCAGCATGGCACAGTTGGCTGAAACATGCTGAAACCCTCCTATGTCCGATGCAATCTTTTCAGATCCATCTCCCCAATACTGAAAACCCCGTCGCCACCGCCAGGTTTTTTTTCGCACAGGGACAGCAGGGGAGCTTTGTGCGGACGAGGGACAGAGGATTGCACTCCTGTGCGTTTCCTGGTGCAGGGACTGGTGGGCTGAGTTGGGGCAGCCAATTGGTCAAGTTGACCTTTGTGCTGATGAGGGGTTCCAATCCAGCTAAAGTAATCATTAATTCATTACCACTTAAGTGGGAGAAAGAAAAAACATAATCTACAAATCTATAATGACCTATGATTATGACCTATAATAATCTACATACCTATAATAAAAGCCCCCATTAAGTGGGAATTATAGCTCTTACTGTAGAATGACCTACATAATGATCAACCCAAGGTCTTGGTCACTGCTCCCCTCATTTCATTCGCGAACCCAGTCCTCCAGCGCAGGATGACTCCTTGATCCGGCTGTTCCACATGAGCCGCAATGATGCGCCAGCTGCTGTTGACCCTGACAGCGATTGAGTTTTCGGAGTGCCCTGGGGTGATGGGATCAATTGATGTCAGTAAAATGAGCAAAGAATCCAATGGTGAAATTTTCGGAGGAACGATTTGTTTTGGCATTCCGCTGTTCATGTTCAATGGTTTGTGTCATGGAGCTATTTTTTGGAAATGTGAGGCAGAAAATCCAGTAAGCGTCAGCTGTTTGCCACAAAATCCTAAGGTTTGTCACTTATGAATACCTATTCCCCAATCAAATTGCTATGTTGGGACACGCCCAACATTATGTGTATATATATCATATATATTTATTTGTTTATTTATCTATTTAATATTAAAAATCTTATGAAATCACCATGAATTCCGCACTCTTGTTGGTCTTAGAGGGGCAAGCCCCTCCATTTCTGCTAAGTTTCCGATTTTTTAAAAGAAAAACAACGTCTATTCCAACTATACCCCCATGATATCCCAATCAAAACCATCTATATTCCATTGTATCCCCAAAATATCCCAGATTCCCTTGACATTCCCCATAAAATTCCTACGTTTCTCCGTTCCCCCTGTAGAAATCATCCATGGCCCCCAGGGGCTTTCCGCTCAGTTTGCCAATGCGGTGGGACGAGGCGATTGTTACCTTGGCGCAGTGGAGTTGCGAATGGAAAATCCGTTTATTACTGAAAACATTGTAAAATCCCCTAATGATTTAGTAAAGCCATGGAAAACATTGGGAGAATATGATCGTTATTACTTATTGCTATGTTTTCTATATGGCTTAGGGGCTTTATCAACCACCAATAACCACCAATAAGGGCTTGTCAAGGATGTTTGGAGGGGCTGAATACCCTCCAGTAACCAAACATAGCAATGGAAAATCACCCATTTATAGATTTCTAGATGGTTGCTCGATTTATGATAGATCGTTTCAACAGAAACAAATGAGGTTTACCCAGTAAGGGGATGTGATTTTGAAAAGACAAATTGGAAGTTGACCAACAAACATTTAAACACAAGCATGTCCGAAAGATTGCCAACACAAATACGCACAGTTTTTGAAGCGAGATGGGCATGCCCCATCAAACTATGGAACTCATCAATTCCAGCATGTATAGAGTATAGACCATGTCTCTATTGAAGTATTGGTTGGACATTGCCGTTATGCACAACTAACTTGGAGAGCCCAGAAATGGCAACTGTTTCATCCCTGAGAAAGGCAGGGACCATCATCCAAAAGTCGGAAACACAACCAGACTTGTTGTTCCATCTTGGTAGGTGATCATATCTCACCAGCCTGACATAAACCATGTGGGGAATGATCTCCCCGTAGAAAAAAAACATATTTTTTTATGGGGTGCATCGGGTGTATCCCAACCCGCATTTTTGTTGCCTAAAAAACCACTTGTTTGTCCGCAGAAGTCCTGGTGAATTTCTGGTTCCATACTAGAATTATTGTTGGTCAAAATCCACCTTTTTGCTTCGTATAAGTTCCAAGTGACAGCTGCCTCTTTTAACTCTTGCTGGAAGTCCGCATTCGTTTGCAACCTGAGTCATCAATGACTGTCCAGGCAGGACATGCTGGGCGTCCGTACTCATGTACTATGGCCCTCCCAAAAGTGATCAAAAGTGGTTAAAAGCAAGGTGTTCATCATCAAAATGCAAGTTGAACACCTATCAAAGATGTGAGTTTGTTGGACCCGTGGGGTATCCGATCGAAACCTGTGCTGGTGTCTGAGTCACCATGATCCCCAAACTTCCGAGGGGTGGAGTAGCAAGCCCAGTCAGGGAGATCATGTGGCTATGGCATGCTATGACTCAAACATGCAGCATCATCTGGTTCACGAACTTAGATATTTGTGAGATTCAACCATCCAACTTAGGCATCATTGGTTCGAATGTCCGCTGCCTTACGGTTTGCCAAGCTCAGGAAACCTACCTTTTCTGCCACCCGTCAGAAACTGTGTTTCCCTGAGTCCTGTCATAAGGTCGTTCGAAAAATGTCCAGATTCTCCCGATTTTCATTGGTTTTCCTATGTTTTCCCATAGGTTTCCCTCCGCAACGCCGTGGATCGCCATGGCACCAGTTGATGACATAGGCCGCCACCAGAACGGACACCACCTCGCTGGGCGGAGGCAGGACATCCCGATGGCTGGGGGGGTCTTAAAGAGGTGGATGCCCAAGTCACCATAGATTTTGATATCAAAATGAACTATCACCTTCAGCAGATCCAAGAAAGGTATAGTGGATTATAGTGGTATAACTACGGTATAACACTATAACCAACAACATGAGGGTAAGCAATGAACAAACATGAATGTAAGCAACTAAAAAATATAGAAGATCTGGATGAATTTGCGGATTGTCTACTCTCCTGGAACGCCACCTGAAAGTTGAAAAACGACGTTCAAGTCAACAGGCAAATCATCTACCAATTGGCAAATGTGTATGAATGGATCACAGAGGGTATCTTTGAGGCACCCAGGATTCACCCATCATGTGCAAGTTTTATCCAAATTCCTTGGTTGTAAAATGGCCGTTTTTTGCTAAATCCAAATGTCTCTTGGTGAATTCTAAATCTTTGGTGGCTGAACTCCATTTCTTGGTGGTCACCCCATAAAAAATCCATAAAATGAACATCATCTTTCTCATATCAACTATTTCAATGATGTAATGATCCCTTTTCAATGGGTTAGTAGAACCAACAGTAGTAATAAACCAATAGGTTTTCCACACTTCTCGCATTAGTCTACGTCACGATGTCAGCCCCAGCTGTTCACCTGCTTCCCGACTGACATTTTGCAAGGCACGATGTTGAAGGTCACTGCAATGAGGAGCATCAAAATGTTCACCTGTGCAGATTTGTGCCGTCATATGCTGTCAAACGCAAGGGAACCCTTCTAATTCACTATGCAAGAAGGGGCCCTCAAGCTGTAATGAAGTTAGTCGGTAACTCCATGAAGCTGTGGATATTGACATATCCAGGAAGAACCTCAGCAAAGCTAAATACTGAACTATCGCCACCCTTCCTGCACGGTATGTCCAAAAATGCTTGTTTTGAGGGTGAAAATCGGTAAAAATAAACAATCATTGGGTTTCAAGACTTGGGTTCATCAAAGCCGTCTGATCAAGCACGGATGGTATTCAGATCAAGAAAACAAATGTCCAAATATCTCGGAAATAAAGAAACTCTGAACAAGCAAGCCCATAGGGGTTGGCAAATGGTTGGTTGACGGTTGACTCCATCATCACACTCTTCGCCCTGATATTTCCATGTTATGCTTCGTTGCTATCAGATATCATGTTTGTATGTTTTTAGTATCCCTTCTCGCTGCTTGCGGCTGCGGAACTGCAACTGAAATATTTCCCCAAGTGGTGCATTCGAGTTAGGGAAATCACAGAAATCAGTTGTTCCCCTCATGATATATTTTGTTCCTTAAACCACCTCACCCCGTACCCTTTTGGTTGGTTAAACCCCTAATATCATTCTCTACAATTTTGCAGTTTAACCGTTAACCCCCCAACAGTTCCCCAAATCTTTGGCTTCGTGAACCTTTTCCCAGTAACACCCCCATCCCAACCATCCCAACCATCACATCCCACCTGGGTGTAGCTGAGCTCGGCATGGGACCATTTGTTGGTGGCCTTTGTAAAGACGATGGGCCGTCCCTCGTGCGGCACCCAGGCCAAAGTCGCCTGGAAGGGCAGCGGTGCTCCGTGGTGGGGGAAACGAATGGAAAAACTGATGGGTGGAGGAACAAAAACCTTAGAAAACTTAGAAAACCAATGGATGAACACTAATTGAAAGATTTTTTTGATGGATGATAAACTATAGATCTATGATTCTGTTGAGAACACGTAGAAACTATCTCATCTTTTGCAGTTACTTATTTCAACACAACCCATAGATAAGTTATAATAAACTAACTGAAACTATTGAGGAAAGTTTGACAACTAAAGTTTCAAAGTGTCGAAAACTATCCACATCTTTTGCAGTGAGATATTTTAAAACAACTCAAAGATAGCTTAGAACCTTGGTTTGGGAGTGGGTCTGTTGATTTCTTCCCTTTTAGAGCGACCTATACTTGAATAACGGGAGAGAAGAATGTGGATGCTTTTGGTCACCCAGGGAAAGAGAACGCAGCAAAAGGGAGGCAAGTGGTGCAAACCACTTGTGGGTGCAGTTGCAGCTAATTCTTGCTGGACGTAATTACAGGGAAACACACATGAAAACATGTTAAATCATGTTGCAACCACGATAAGCCGGGATATATATATATATATACCACCCATACTTCTGGTATATCATGATATATCATGGCCATATACCCACGCAAAATCAGTGGTTCACTGCACCGTTGCAAGCCATAGCCCCATGGCCCCCAGTCACAACGGTGCCCAGTTGCCCCGGCTGCGGTGGGCTTTTCCACCTGGTAACAGTTGTGCCACGTGGAAACAATATCTAAATGTTTCCTTAATTAAGGGAAACATATTATTTCTTAATCTGCAAATACTTTTAGGTGATTTTTGTCAAATAAGTATTAAAAAATGTCCCTTTAGTTGAACGGAACATACATGTTAGATTATTTTCTGAATGGAGAATCCGGGGATCCAAAGAATCCAGCAGTTGTAGCTTAAAAGTCAAACCGTTGATCAAATTGCAGTTGCCCCCCAAATCAGTGTCCCAAGCAGACTCGATTGCTGGCATTTTTGCCCGTTTTGCCAGTATCGTTTCGGAGGGTTTGCAACTTGGGTAGCGGCTATACATTCATGTGCCCATGAATCCAAACAAAGGGTTTGTCTGAAAATGATGTCCTCTCAATTCCAATGAACTACGGTGGATGGTTGCGGAATCCTGCACCAGCTGATAGATGGTAAACATCCCATTATTTATAGGGTTTCAACCATCTTTTTGGTGATGCTGGATTGTCCCCATTAGACTGGCAATTTTGGAACGGAACTCCTTCTGCCATTATGACCCGGTGCCCAGTGACTCAAGGGAATGACCCATGCAGCACAGGCACGAAAGGCTTCAACATGTTGAATTCCCTCATCAAGGTATCATCCACCAGAGCCTGAAACGTTGCAGTCTGCTGCGTAAAGAAGGGGCTTTCTGGGAGGAAAAAATGGTTGAATTATGCTGAATTCATGGGATGTTTCATAAAAACATATGAAAACTATGGGTGTTTCCTGTGTTTTTTGCAACAAAGTTGGGATGTTTTGCTGTTGGAAGGTGACACCTGGTGAGGAACAAAACTTGCCCAAGCAATCCTCAGCTCAGGGATCCATGAAACCTTGGTCCATGTTCAAACCTTTTTACTCAAGATGAACACATCATATTTTAGATACAAGCACCGTACTTAAGTCACATCAGGCGGTATAAAAGTCACATCATCCCCATGGCACGGGGGCGAAACAGAAAAGTCACATCAGGTAGTGGAAAGTCACATCAGGGAAGAAGAATCACCATGGCACAGCCTGTTTCATCTATAATTGGAGATTTAGTTAAAAGTAGCCGAAGCATTGCGCACAGCGATGATTTTGAAGGGCACAAGTGAATTCAAACAAACATCCATGTAGCTGGCCTTCTTCTTCCTTTTGGTGGCATTGGACTCTGGCTTCTGGGGCCAAGCGTTCATGCCTCAAGTGGGTCCGCGGTGTTTTTTTGGGCCGCCAACGATGTTGGAAGCTTTTTGTAGCAATCCCAAAATAGATGGCATGAGTTATTCCAGAAACCGGTGGATTTAGGGGTACCCGCTCTTGGCGCGGGCCCGGGTAGTGGACGTTAGGGGGCATCATGTGGGAAACCCGGCGAATGTTTTTGGTCTATCTTGTTTTTCCCTTTTGTATCGACATATAGTAAATGTTTTGCAAAACAGGGGAGAGCTGAAACCATGGGATCGTTAGGAAAGTAGTTCATGCTGGTGGTTTGGGGATATCGAACTTTAGGAAACCCTTCACATCATAGTTTTTGATAAACATGTCAGCCATCATCCAAGAATAATCGCAAAAAAAGTCCCAAGGATACCCACTGGTATTCGAGCATGGCAGCTGCCATGTTGGACTGTAAGCAGAAATCTTGGTATGTCGTGTTGTCAGCCAAAATGCCAACTTGGTGGTTTGTTGATCCAGTCATTATCCCATACTATTGTCCTGTATTGTCCTATATTGTCATATTACACTGCCCTTAAATTCCGATTATATATCTTATACCACCATTAACTGCACAATAAACCATCATTCACCAATTATCATTTTCCAAATATCTCCAAGTCTCCAAGCATATCCTGGGTGATTTGGATTGGGGAAATGCTGTGTTTCAATCTTGCATTTTGGATTATTTTGGGCGAATAATAACCCACTATTGATTTCCAATTATGTATCACCAAGAACTGGATAATTATCATCACTATCCACCATCCACCATAAACAATAAACCCACAATTTAAAATACAGATATATACGATTATATATACCGATTATCTCCAGATGTCTCCCACCATAAACACACCATTTCCCCCAAAATCCTCTGCACGTCCCAGCGACCCATGGGGTGCAGATGCACCTCCGACACCTTGGGTCGCAAGGTGCCGGCGCTCAGCAGGACGTACCACTGCAGCGGCACCGTCAGGAAGGCCTACGATGCGACGAAGGTCGGGAAGGGTGAAGGAACCGGTAAAGAATGGCGGATGCAGGTGGCTTTTCATGGGTTTTAATGGGATTTAACCAAGGAAATGATGGTTTGCATTTGGTTTTAATGGGATGTAACCACGAAGATTGTTTTTCATGGGTTTGAATGAAATATAACCAAGATAAACATTGATTTTATTGGATTTGACTGGATTTTAGTGGGATGTAAGCCAAGAAAATTATGGATGTCATGTAATTGTCATGGATTTGAATGGAATATAGCGCAATGCAACCAAGATTCCATGAGGGATATAGGATATAGATAAAATAGGATATTGTAATGGATTTGCATCTGGATTGAAACAACAACACCGGTGATTCAATGAATATAAACAACAACCATTGGGATAATGGTGTACCCTCTGGTGCTCCAACATGGCAACAGGAAATCATCCACAAATGAATGTCCGTGATTCTCCATGACTAGCATGAATCCTATATTTGATATTGGGATTTGGGGTTGCCATGTTTGACTGCGCGAAATTTATATCCGCCGACCCCGGCCTTCGCCAAGGCCGGGGCGGCGCCTGGGACCACCGCAGGTGTGGACCTTGTCCTCTTCCAAACCCTCCAAACCTTTACCCTTAAGCAGCTTCCCCAACAGGCACCCCAGGGCCAGGGCCACAGCAATGACTTTCTATGAGCTTTCAAAGCTGCCGTTTGCCAGCCCGCAAAGGCTCCAAACGCCTCCAAAATTCCAAACCCCAGGGCCAGGGCCACAGCAATGAGACTTTTTATGAATTTCAAAGCTGCCGTTTGCTAGCCCGCAAAGGCTCCAAACTTTCCAAAACAAAATTCCAAACACCTTCCCCAACAGGCACCCCAGGGCCAAGGCCACTTCCCCAACAGGCACCCCAAGGCCCACTTCCCCAACAGGCACCCCAGGGCCAGGCCACAGCAATGGCTTTCTTAGGCTTTCAAAGCTGCCGTTTGCCAGCCCGCAAACCCTCCAAAACTCTCCAAACCCTCCAAACGCTCCAAACCCTCCAAAACCCGCCAAAATTCCAAACACCGTCCCCAGCAGGCACCTCAGATCCACAGCAATGACTTTCTTGATGCTTTCAAAGCTGCCGTTTGCCAGCCCGCAAAGGCTGCAACCCCTCTAAAATTCCAAACACCTTCCTTAACAGGGGGCCAGGGCCACAGCAATGACTTTCTATGGGCCTCAAAGCTGCAGTTTGCCAGCCTGCAAAGGATCCAAACTTCCAAAATTCCAAACACCTTCCCCAACATGCACCCCAGGGCCAGGCCAAGCAATGGCTTTCTTAGGCTTTCAAAGCTGCCCCCAGGCCAGCAAACCCTCCAAAACTCTCCAAACCCTCCAAACCTCCAAACCACCTTAAGGCAGCTCAAAGCTGCCCCACAGGCACCCAGGGGGCCAGGGCCACAGCAATGACTTTCTATGGGCCTCAAAGCTGCAGTTTGCCAGCCTGCAAAGGATCCAAACTTCCAAAATTCCAAACACCTTCCCCAACATGCACCCTAGGGCCAAGGCAACTTCCCCAACAGGCACCCCAGGGCCAGGTGTGGGCTTCCAAACCCTCCAGGGCCCAGCTTCCCCAACAGGCACCCCAGGGCCAGGGCCACAGCAATGACTTTCTATGAGCTTTCAAAGCTGCCGTTTGCCAGCCCGCAAAGGCTCCAAACGCCTCCAAAATTCCAAACCCCCAGGGCCAGGGCCACAGCAATGAGACTTTTTATGAATTTCAAAGCTGCCGTTTGCTAGCCCGCAAAGGCTCCAAACTTTCCAAAACAAAATTCCAAACACCTTCCCCAACAGGCACCCCAGGGCCAAGGCCACTTCCCCAACAGGCACCCTAGGGCCAAGGCCACTTCCCCAACAGGCACCCCAGGGCCAGGCCACAGCAATGGCTTTCTTAGGCTTTCAAAGCTGCCGTTTGCCAGCCCGCAAACCCTCCAAAACTCTCCAAACCCTCCAAACGCTCCAAACCCTCCAAAACCCGCCAAACCCTCCAAACACCGTCCCCAGCAGGCACCTCAGATCCACAGCAATGACTTTCTGATGCTTTCAAAGCTGCCGTTTGCCAGCCCGCAAAGGCTGCAACCCCTCTAAAATTCCAAACACCTTCCTTAACAGGGGGCCAGGGCCACAGCAATGACTTTCTATGGGCCTCAAAGCTGCAGTTTGCCAGCCTGCAAAGGATCCAAACTTCCAAAATTCCAAACACCTTCCCCAACATGTCTACCTGTCTGTCTGTCTGTCTGTCTGTCTATCTATCTATCCATCCATCCATCCATCCGTCCATCCGTCCATCCATCCATCCATCCATCCATCCCCATCCATCTATCCATCCATCCATCTCTCCCTCTCCTCTCTCTCTCTCTCTCTCTATCTCTCTCCCTCTCCTCTCCTCTCCTCTCCTCTCCTCTCCTCTCTTCTCCTCTCTTCTCCTCTCTCTCTCTCTCTCTCTCTCTCTCTCTCGCTCCCCACAGTCCCCCCCAAATAGAAGGGGGTCGGCGGCACCTGGGCGCTAGCCCATTCTATATGTTTTACAATTTCCAGATATATTTGCTATCTCTTGATTGGCTAATTTTTGCCGAGTTTCGGTTGCTGAAAACGTTGAAGAAAATGGGGGGCCGTAACATTTCATCCAGATCTTGCCGAAAAGTCTTAGGGATAAAACCCAACACAAATCTGGAGAATGCATTCAAAACATATGGGCAAGGAGAAGCCAAAACATGACATCCACGAAAACACTGCATCTCAAAAGCATCAGCCGATCTGAGAGCAACTAAATTTGGAATGTCACCACTACTGAAGCAAACGTCAACAACATGTTCCAGAAAACGAAGGAAAACCCACATAGAGATCCTATATGTTCCAATCCTATCAAAAATGAGCCGAACCCTCTGGGAACATAGTTTTTCCAAGTTCCATTTTGGGACATGCTTACATAGCCATTGGACCTTCAGCCAGGTGTTTGGTCAAAGGCCCCGTGCCTCTGAACTCAGAACTTCCCAAGAACCTTTTGGTAAATTAGGTCCTTGGCAGTGAGAGGCTGCATTGGGGGCATTGTAGGGCCCATACTGGTCCAAGAATATCCGGAAACGATATTTGTTTACATGTGCCTCTATGAGTTGTCATGTTTATTGCGGCACTTTTTAAGAAACAATGTTCAAACATGTCAACTTACAAAAAATATATAAATCATTTTTCAAACCCATGTTTGGTCCACGTTAGTCTTCAAGGGAGTAGCTACACGTATCTGCCACCTTTGTGATCCTGCAACTGTTTTTTTTCATGGTCCGTGGGGTTTTCTGTTTCATTCCTATCGTCACTACTTACCACTTATAACCTATCTCCGCTACTGTAGCTTGAACTACCCAATACTTCAATGGTGTTTTGCCCAAAGGAATTCTACAACCCATCCTTCCCCATAGTTTTTCCACATTATCCCACATTTTTGCACCAAACCCCACCTCCCCACCCCACTTGGAATGGGCTTATAATCCACTTATAAATGGGATAACCCTGAAAATCGGGGACTTACTAAAGCCACTACTAACCAGGCTTCTTCACCACTTACCCCAATCCCCACCCGTCCCCCCCGTTGTCGCCACGGCACCGTTGAGGTGGACCCGCGCCACCCAGGGCGCCACGCCGTCGGCGCGGCGCTCGATCCACTCCGTCAGGGCGTGCAGCTGACCCACCGAGGCGTTGAAGAAGTTGGGCTCGGCGTGGCCACCTCTGGGGGGGTGGGGCTGGGGTTGGGGGATATATCACCCATAGTAGGGTTTAATGATTTTTAATTACCTTTATATATCATTATAGAAAAATATATGACCAATTATGTCTAATTATCATTGTTCTGGAGAATTCCATTTTTCTGGGATTTAGCCGACAGCATCCGACAACAATGGTGATTCAATGGTATGGAAATCACATGGAAATGTGGCTGGGTGGTGCAAGAAGAAACTAGCAGAAATTACTTTACTTCGTGTGATCCCCACCATGACATTTATTACATTTTGTTACTGGCAAATCTTCTGGCATTCTATCTGACATATCTTCTGGCATTCTATCTGGCATATCTTCTGGCATTCTATCTGGCATATCTTCTGGCATATTATCTACTCAAATCTTCCGGCATTCTATCTGGCAAACATTCTGGCACTTTATCTGGCATATCTTCTGGCATTCTATCTGACATTTTATCTGGCATTCTATCTGGCATACCTTCTGGCATTCTATCTGGCATATCTTCTAACATTCTATCTGGCATATCTCCTGGCACTCTATCTGGCATATCTTATGGCATTTTATCTGGCATATCTTCTCGCATTCTATCTGACATTCTATCTGGCATATCTTCTGGCATTCTATCTGGTTTTTCCCCACCTGCCAGGTGAGCGTTGTTAGATTTTATGTCAGTTGCCTGGTCCTCCTCGTCCTCCTCCTCTCCTCCTCCTCCTCCTCGTCGTCCTCCTCCTCGTCGTCCTCCTCGTCGTCCTCCTCGTCCTCCTCGTCCAACTGCGACCCGCGATCCACAGTGTTCTCTGTCGGACATCAACCACGACCATCCATGCTCAGTGTTCCCTGCCGGACCTCAACCACGACCATCCACGCCCAGTGTTCCCTGCCGGACCTCAACCACGACCATCCCCGCCCAGTGTTCCCTGCCGGACCTCAACCACGACCATCCACGCCCAGTGTTCCCTGCCGGACCTCAACCGCGAGTATCCCCGCCCAGTGTTCCCTGCCGGACCTCAACCACGACCATCCACGCCCAGTGTTCCCTGCCGGACCTCAACCGCGAGTATCCACGCCAAAAGATATGCCACATAGAGTGCCAGAAGATATGCCAGATAGAATGTTAGAAGATATGCCAGATAGAATGCCAGAAGGTATGCCAGATAGAATGCAGGATAGAATGTCAGCTAGAATGCCAGAAGATATGCCAGATAAAGTGCCAGAATGTTTGCCAGATAGAATGCCAGCAGATTTGCCAGATAATATGCCAGAAGATATGCTAGATAGAATGCCAGATGGAATGCCAGAAGATTTGCCAGATAATATGCCAGAAGATATGCCAGATAGAATACCAGATGGAATGCCAGAAGATATGCCAGAACATATGCCAGAAGATATGCCAGAAGATATGCCAGAACATCTGCCAGAAGATATGCCAGAACATCTGCCAGGTAGAATGCCAGAAGATATGCCAGATAGAATGCCAGATCGAATGCCAGAAAATATGTCAGATAGAATGCCAGAAGATTTGCCAGTAACAAAATGTATAAATGTCATGGTGGGGATCACACGAAGTAAAGTAATTGAGGTGCAGCTGTGCGCACTGAGCTCGGAAGGCCCCAGGTTGAGGTCCAGCGGTGCGCACTGAGCTCGGCAGGTCCCAGGTTGAGGTCCAGCGGTGCGCACTGAGCTGGGAAGGTCCCAGGTTGAGGTCCAGTGGTGCGCACTGAGCTGGGAAGGTCCCAGGTTGAGGTCCAGCGGTGCGCACTGAGCTGGGAAGGTCCCAGGTTGAGGTCCGGCAGTGCGCACTGAGCAGGGAAGGTCCCAGGTTGAGGTCCAGCAGTGCGCACTGAGCTCGGAAGTTGGCGAAGAGCTTGGCGAAGAGTTGGCAAGGCGGAAGTGGAGGTGGAAGTTGATGCAGACATGGTCGAGGAGAAACTGGAGGAGGAGGCGGAGGAGGAGGCGGAGGCGGAGGAGGACAACAGCTCTGATAAAATCTAATAACCCTCACCTGGCAGGTGGGCAATGAATCAAGAGAATATAATGAGATATCACGGCAATGGGTTATAAATATACGTTATAAATGACTGAACAGCATGGAATACATAAAAACAATACTGTATACAATGAATATATATATATATATACACACAATGGGGTTGGGCTGGGTTGGGAAATAAATGGTCATTATCGCGGGATAGATAGTCTGGGACGGGTGATCATTATCTGTCTGGATTTTTTGGGTTGGAATGCGGACTTTCAGGGAATGGTTTCATTGTCATTGTGGTTATACAGTAGCTGGTCCCTGTATCTCAAAGATAGCCCCTTGGCCCTTGATGTCGGTCTTACCAGGCATGGCCATCAACCGTAGAAGTCATCCAAGTGAAATGTACAAACACCAATCCAAGGCTAAAATGAATCCGCAACCTGTGGTGTTTAAGAACAAGTGTCAAGTCAATTTCTTAGGTGATGCCACTCTTGGCTGAGGTGATACTTTCTACTCTTTACTAGTGGGTGCTTGTGATTGCTTGTGTTATTCCAAATTGGCTTTGTTTCTGTTCAATTTCTCTCGCTGGTTCTGCTCCTTATCATGTCTCAGGATTCAGAACAAGAAAGTGGTTAAGTTGCATTGTCTGTTATCTTTGTGGGTCAACCTCCCTAACCATAGATGATCATATCATAAAGGTTTTGAGCCGTCATCTATGTGGTTGTTCTTGGTTGGAGTCATCCCTAAACATCGACCCAGGATGGTTACGGGGGAAGGGACTACACATAGGTTTAAATGCGCCCAAGCACTCCCCGTCACCACGTGCTTGGGCACCACCGCGTCGCCTGCCTGAGCCAATGGAAGGGAGGTGTTTGCACCAGGACAAACAAACATGGGTAGGATGAGTGGTGTATGGTGGTTTTGATGTCTTTGAATGGGGGGCATGAGCGGATATAAATGGTTAATCTTAGTCTTAAATGTTGCTTTTGAATTACCAAGTTAATTGATAGATCGTAGCCCGGTAGCCCTCTCGAAACAGTAGGGGACGCCAAAGGGAGCTGCAACATGATACATCATGATATGTGATACTATTACATATATATATATATAATATTATATATATTATTTTTTAAATATATAATATATATATAATTATATATATATAATATAAATATATATTCTATTTATTATATATATATTATATATATATATATATTATATTATATATATTATTTATTTTATATAATATATATATATATTATATTTTATATATATATATATTATATCTGTGTGTGCGCATTGAATTCGAGACAATGATTGGACTGCATGTTAAACTTTTGCAGCTGTAAACCCTCCAGGAAGGAAGTTGAACTGTATCATTGGCCTAATCCACCAACTGTATTGGAGATAGGCCACCAACCAATGAAACACGACTCCTACAACTACCAAAAACTCAATTTTTGCAATCGCAACATTTCCTGGGGTGGCCCCAAATGGAATGCATATCAGGATCAAGGTTGGCAGCGAAATTGGGGTATGCACCACCTGAAATGAAACGTCACTGATTCATAGACCCTTGATCATTTTCTGGATACATCCCCGCATCAGAGCTGGCTCGTGGGTTGCGAAGCTATCTTACAAAACAATTGGGGCAACTATTTTCTGAAACCAGATCTGATTCAAGTATATAATTACTCCCAGTGTTGCCAGGCCTCAGAAACAAGGCATCAATTGGACGAAGAAAAATGGTGACCCATGTTTGAAGGCCAAGGGCTACCCGATTACTGACGCAGCCTTTTGGACTGCGACATGAAGGAATTGAAGATCAACTGCGGCCCGCGCTTTCGAACTACAACCATGTCACCAAATAGAAGGACTGAAGGAACAACCAGAATGCTTATAACATCTTACAAGCCATATATATTAATTAACCTATATTATATTATATCATCATGCAATTATACGTGACATTAATTGACCCTGGGTGTGGCTCAAACTGTGGGTTATCTACTTGGCTGCCATTTTGGATCACCATATCTGGCGCGCCTTGACATACCCAGCCGCCTCGGTCACCAGCTCGAACCTGGGTAGAAGCCATGCTTGGTGGCCACCGGGTACGTGCAAAAGAATTTGCTGATAATCTGATATTTGCTGATAATGACGCTGGTCTCGAGGACCAATCATGAGGACATGGCTTCATCAAGACGTCCCTGAGAATCTTCACAGGTCTCAATGGTCTTTGCATGTCTTTGCTGCACGGCTACTGTCTGAAGCTTTTCCACCGATTTTCCCGGATTGTTTCGCGTCGAGCACTGCACAATATGGACACCAAAGCTCATGAAACAAAGACAAGAAAGATTTTCTGGATTGGTCAAGTCACATCTTTTGGCCTGAAAAAATCCGGGCAAGGTCAAATTCGTCGAGGACCGCTGTGAAGACTGTCCCCGGTCTGTGACTTGATGCCCCTCACCCATTCACCAACCTGGTTTACAAGTTTTTTCCTTTTGGTTGACAAATGCCTTTTGTTGCTTTAGCTGTGGCTGCCGGGATTACCAAGGACCAGAAAATGAAGGGCATATCAGGGCATATTGCATTGTTTGTTACAGCATTGCTATACGTATAGAATCAAAGGGCTCCACAATTGTGGCCAAGCCCAGCTCAAATAGCAAGGTGGCCGCAGATAAAACAATCAGAAAATTAACCTTCCTAACGATAATTCCGAATTATTCCCAATTTTGCCTATTATGATTGTTCAAACAAAAACTGACAATTCACAAAGAAACATCCTGATCCAAGGGGGGGGACAGCTCCCGACTCAGGGCCCGACTCATTCGCAAGAGCACCAAATAATACGGCAGTGCTTCTGGAAGATCTCCAGCAGCTTCACTCACTTGGCCCAGCGCATGCAGTGTTTCGGCAATGTCAGGGTGAGCCCGATCACCGTACAGGGAGCGCTTCATTCGCAAAGACTACTCCAAATGCTGCTTTGCTTCTGGAAAATCTCCAGCAGCTCGACTCACTTGGCCCAGCGCATGCAGTGTCACGGCAATGTCAGGGTGATCCCGATCACCGTACAGGGAGCGCTCCATTCGCAAAGACTCCTCCAAATTCTGCTTTGCTGCTGGAAGATCTCCAGCAGCTCGACTCACTTGGCCCAGCTCATGCAGTGTTGCGGCAATTTCAAGGTGATCCCGATCACCGTGCAGGGAGCGCTCCATTCGCAAAGACTCCTCCAAATGCTGCTTTGCTTCTGGAAGATCTCCAGCAGCTCGACTCACTTGGCCCAGCTCATGCAGTGTTGCGGCAATGCCAGGGTGATCCCGATCACCGTACAGGGAGCGCTTCATTCGCAAAGACTCCTCCAAATGCAGCGTTGCTTCTGAAAGATCTCCAGCAGCTCGACTCACTGTGCCCAGCGCATGCAGTGTTGCGGCAATGCCAGGGTGATCCCGATCACCGTACAGGGAGCGCTTCATTCGCAAAGACTACTCCAAATGCTGCTTTGCTTCTGGAAAATCTCCAGCAGCTCGACTCACTTGGCCCAGCGCATGCAGTGTCACGGCAATGTCAGGGTGATCCCGATCACCGTACAGGGAGCGCTCCATTCGCAAAGACTCCTCCAAATTCTGCTTTGCTGCTGGAAGATCTCCAGCAGCTCGACTCACTTGGCCCAGCTCATGCAGTGTTGCGGCAATTTCAAGGTGATCCCGATCACCGTGCAGGGAGCGCTCCATTCGCAAAGACTCCTCAAAATGCTGCTTTGCTTCTGGAAGATCTCCAGCAGCTCGACTCACTTGGCCCAGCGCATGCAGTGTTTCGGCAATGTCAGGGTGATCCCGATCACCGTACAGGGAGCGCTCCATTTGCAAAGACTCCTCCAAATGCTGCTTTGCTTCTGGAAGATCTCCAGCAGCTTGACTCACTGTGCCCAGCTCATGCAGTGTCATGGCAATGTCAGGGTGATCCCGATCACCGTGCAGGGAGCGGTCCATTCGCAAAGACTCCTCCAAATGCTGCTTTGCTTCTGGAAGATCTCCAGCAGCTTCACTCACTTGGCCCAGCGCATGCAGTGTTGCGGCAATGTCAGGGTGATCCCGATCACCGTACAGGGAGCGCTTCATTCGCAAAGACTCCTCCAAATGCAGCGTTGCTTCTGAAAGATCTCCAGCATCTCGACTCACTCCGCCCAGCGCATGCAGTGTTGCAGCAATGCCAGGGTGATCCCGATCACCGTGCAGGGAGCGGTTCATTCGCAAAGACTCCTCCAAATGCTGCTTTGCTTCTGGAAGATCTCCAGCATCTTGACTCACTCCGCCCAGCGCATGCAGTGTCACAGCAATCTCATGGCAATCCCGATCACCGTGCACGGAGCGCTTCATTCGCAAAGACTCCTCCAAATGCTGCTTTGCTTCTGGAAGATCTCCAGCATCTTGACTCACTGTGCCCAGCTCATGCAGTGTCACGGCAATCTCATGGCAATCCCGATCACCGTGCAGGGAGCGCTCCATTCGCAAAGACTCCTCAAAATGCTGCTTTGCTTCTGGAAGATCTCCAGCAGCTCGACTCACTTGGCCCAGCGCATTCAGTGTTGCGGCAATGTCATGGTGATCTGTGTTTCCGTGTTTGTGTTGCTGCTCCAGCAGTTGTTGCTCCAGTCTCTGCAATTCGGCCGTCAGGTAGCCGGCCACAATCGCCTCTGGAAGGTCTGGCTCCTCTGGGTGCCCTTGTGTCCATGACTCATCTGTGACACTTTGCACATGAGGGCCTTGATGACGAGGCTGGGTTGTGGGTAATGAGCTTGAAGCCACATCGTCCAGCAGCAAAAATGGCTTCAACCGCTCCTCAACCCTGCGCATGGCGCGAATGATTTGTTCCGAAGCTGACGCCCAGTGCCGCTGCGATTCCAGCTTTGCCATCTCCCGTGCGCAAGAGTGAACGGCTTGGAACACATTGGAGATGCTGCCATGCGACAAGTTGTTGTCATACGGGTCCTTGTGGCATGCGAATGCGCAACAGCAAGATCACCAAAGAGAAAATGTGGATGCTTTCACTGTCACTAAACTTATGCCCAATCGACAAACTTCAGAAAAGGGGTGCAGTTGGCATATGCCATCACCCCAGGATACAAAAACCAAAACTGGGAACAGGCAAAGACTATGAGGCTACACAGTTGAGGTTGGCCCGAAGCCGAAAAAGCCAAATCGGCAATTACCATTTTTGTTTCCCTGTTCCCATCTTCAAACGAACATACACACAGATGGATAGATAGGATAGGAAGGGATAGGATAGGACACAATAGGATAGGATAGGACAGGATAGGACAGGAGAGGATACGATAGGACACGATTGGACAGGATAGGATACGATGCGATAAAATAAGATAGGATACAATGAGATAAAATAAGATAAGATAACATAGGATGCGGATGAGATGAGATAAGATCAGATGAGATGAGATAAGATCAGATGAGATGATATGAGACAAGATTGGACTAGATTAGATTAGATTGGATTAGATGACATTGTATAGATGGATAGATGGATAGATGGATAGATGGATAGATGGATGGATAGATAGATAGTAGATAGATAGATAGATAGATAGATAGATCGATAGATAGGTAGATAGATAGGTAGATAGATAGGTAGATAGATAGGTAGATAGATAGATAGATAGATAGTTAGATAGATAGATAGATAGATATATAGATAGCCAGCTAGCTAGCTAGCTAGCTAGCTAGATAGATAGATAGATAGATAGTTAGATAGATAGATAGATATGATATGACATGATATGATATGATGATTTGTAAATATTGTACATTAATGAAGAGAGAATAGAGCGAGAGAGATAGAGAGAGAGAGTGGAAAACAGACATATCAAAAACATATAAAAACATGACATCCAGGCACTTCAGCAACCTCCATGCATCTTTGGGCATAAGTCTGGATCTCCCTGGCACGCTGAAGAATGCTGGAGGCATCACTCTGTATCGCATGTGCAGTTTCTTCATCGAGAGCCTCTGGACGCAATCGAAGGGCGCGGTGTTGAATGGCCTTAAAATTGAGAACAATCCTGGGTGATCGAGCAGGAAGGACACATGGGAAAAAGAAATAAGGCGTTCCTGGCTCTGTCTGCCAGATCCTGGAAAGCACTCTTTCCCGGGTCTTTCTACAGGTTTTCTCTTCTGGTGGATTTCTACTCCCGGGCACTCTGCCAGGCTGCATGCCAAACCCCGAGTTTGTGAGAACTCTTCAGACCAGAATCAAAACCACCCCAAATTGAATAATTCATACCAAAGTATGCCCAAAAAAGTACAAATGGAAAAACAAAGTTGTTCTCATTTGTGCCTTTTTTTGAGATGTGTTCCTTTTTTAAAAATTTGACATTCGGGCAATGTTTGACATATTTTGGAACTGATTCAGCTTCCAAGATAGAGAACGCGTGACGGGGAGTTAGCAAATGGAGGGAAAATTGCACTGTTTTAGCCTGAATTTTAGCAAAATATACAGATGTTCCATGGCTCAAATTTCGTAGATTTGTGGTTGGATCTTTTTGCCAGAAATTCCCAGAATTGTGTCGGAAATATCCGGAACAGTGCTGGAAATGCCCCGAATGATTCAGCCAGGATTTGTTGATGTTTTTTTAGTTTTATTGTTCATCTTGAGAGCGAAAGCACGAGTCTTGTTGGGAATTTTCATGTTTAGGTGGTTCACTCTGACTGCTTTTTCTGCCTTGATAGAGCTTCAGGATGTGACAAAAACAGCAACAAACCTTTGATCCTTTTTTCAGGAAATATTCAGTTTTGATCGTGTTTGTTAGGTTTTTTGCCAGAAACATCCTTCGTACCTTTATCTTGCGACATTGGGGTTCCAGGTAGTATATAATTCATTCTCCATTTCGGATCCTACCAAGCCTCAATTCCATGCACCAAATCCTCCCAGTCCCAATTGCATCAAAAAAAAGTTCATTGGTATTTATTGATCGTAATTATTGTCATAATTATATAATTATCAGTTTTATCCTGCCTGGGGTCCCTTTGGCAGGACAAAATTATAATAAAACAACAGAATAAATAGTGTCGCAACGTGGTGCTTGTGTAACCTGCCGGCAAAATATTAGTTAAGATATTGAGGATCTTGAGGATCATCGCTCTAGGTAGGGATTAAAATTAGGACAAGTGAAGCCACCCGGCAAATATCTTAATTGGTGAATTCTACGGGGTTTGATTGGTTAAGCAGCACAGACTTGAAACCACCAGGTAAGACATCAGCACGAGTATCCGTTGGCTCGTGGCCAGCTCAGCAGTCTCTTCAGGCTCTGCGCCCTCTTGTGTCGATGTCTCATCTGTGATGCTTTGCACGTGAGGGTCGTGACGATGAGGCTGGGTTGTGGGTAATGAGCTTGAAGCCACATCGTCCAGCAGCAAAAATGGCTTCAACCGCTCCTCAACTCTGCGCATGGCGCGAATGATTTGTTCCGAAGCTGACGCCCAGTGCCGCTGCGATTCCAGCTTTGCCATCTCCCGTGCGCAAGAGTGAACGGCTTGGAACACATTGGAGATGTTGCCATGCGACAAGTTCTGGTCGTACAGGTCCTTGTCGCACGCAAATGCACAACAGCAAGATCACCAAAGAGAAAATGCAGATAATCGTCACTACAATAAATTCCAAATCAACAAAACTCAGAAACATCAAACTGTCCATGTGAGGTTGGCCCGAGGCCGAAACCCAGATTGAAAATTGTTGTAGTTTTCCCAGCTTCCCATGTTCAAATAACAATATATTCACAGATGCAGTGTTTACAATAATGTATGCTGCCTAATAGTAAACCCCCCCTTAAATAAAATAGTTTTTTAAAAGAAGTCGGGGGGGGTCAGCATTCCAATAGTAATTTTTTGGAACCTTATGGCTGGGATGGAGGCGAAGGAGGAGGACGAGGAGGAGGAGGAGAAGAAGGAGAAGAAGGAGAAGGAGAAGGAGAAGGAGGACAACAAAATTGGATTTGCGGAAAAAAGTTTCCACTATTGCCATGCCTGGTGCAGGTTTGTTATTGCTATTCTGGGGCTTGCAAAGGGGGTACCCTTTGTGGACCTGTTTTCTTGCTTTTTTAAATAAGGGTTTTATAAGGAAATCAGCTGGTTGGTAATTGGATCAGATTTCTGGAATCTAAGCTTTTGCTAATCAAAAGTGAAGGCTGCTTTGAAAAGGATTTGCTTTACTTGACTCTTTTGGCAATACTAAAAGTAAATGGAGCTAATTGACTTTTAGTATTGGAGAAAAAATTGGAGTTGGGAAAAAAGTTTCCACTATTGCCATGCTGGGTCCACTATTGGCCATGCCCTCTGGACAAGGTTTGAACATGACTCTTTTGGCAATACTAAAAGTAAATGGAGCTAATTGACTTTTAGTATTGGAGAAAAATTGGAGTTGCGGAAAAATGTTTCTACTATTGACAAGATATCACTATTGGCTAGACAACATTATAAAATTACACAGAGAGGGAGTAGAGGACACACAACAAAAACATGACATCCAGGCACTTCAGCAACCTCCATGCATCTTGGGGCATATGTCTGGATCTCCCTGGCAAGCTGAAGAATGTTGGAGACATCACCCTGCATCGCATGTGCAGTTTCTTCATCGAGAGCCTCTTGCAAACCTGCAGCATCTGAATCTGGATGTGCATAAACGGCAAATTCTCTGATGGTCTTGAACTTCTGAACAATCCTAAGTTGATCCAGTGCAGCCATTCCTGGTTATACCCGTCGGGTTCTTGAAAAGACATGCGCCGTACAGGCTCTTGATGCATAGTCTAAAACTTATATTCAATGCCGATAGATTTCCACTTTAAGGAATTCCGTGGAACTACTTGCTGGCAGCATTTCCTTTTCGGGGAGTATGCTTGAGCCCGGAACATTGTGTGATTAAAGGTTTTTTGCCCTCAAACGCAATTCTCTCCATGTTCATGGGCCAAAACCCCTCCAAAACCATCCAACATATTCCAAAATTGCATCTTTGTATCATCTCATGGTATTTTTTCTCCATGTTCATGGATTAAAACCCCCAAACCATCCCAAATTGCATCTTTATATCATCTCACGGTTCACTATCAGATGACGTCCTCCAATCTCTGGGTCCTTGGGGTCTCAGGCTAAACAAAACGAAGGATCTGATCCTGTTGGGTCGCGGAGAGCTCAGCCGACTCAACTGGCTCCGCCATGGCCCGGGAAGCCTAGACCTCTCTGTCCACGGAGGCTGGCTGTGAAACTGGGGCTGCCTGAACTGGGGAGAATTTCACTGGAAATTCTGTGAATTTCCAGTGATTTAATTGAAAACTTCACTGTCAAATGTTGATGTTCAATATATTTGGATACATTAAGGCAGCTCAAATTCATAATAGGTCTCATGGTGAAAATTGTGTGAGAATACGTCCAAATATATGTCGAGGCTCCTTAATGTGTGACCGTCCCGGAAGAATGAATCCTCCCAACCTATTGCTGAGACTGACACGACTATGTCTTCCAGCATTCCTTGCGGTGACCACTAGCCATTGTAATTGATGGTTGGTTGCTGTTTCTTGAGCCATGTCGCAGCAAAGATCAAACGCCATATCAGATAATGGGGCACGAGCTCATGGTGATGGTGGCTGTTTCATGATGCATCTGGCTCCCTTCGTCTCCACACCCCTGGGAAGTCCGACTTCAATTTGCCATTCTTGGGGCCGCCGTGCATCTGGTACCTGGCCGGCAATTAACCAACCCATGAAGTAGTGGGTGACACAACAACGGTTTAATTCTTGACATCTTTCCATGTTCAAAATGCAGGTCCTAAGGTGCGTATTGTTTGCTCAGCGACGTGTTTGAATTGTTACAGCGTTATCTTCTGTTGGTATTCATCGATTTTCTGTGTTTTCCAACCGTTTTCAGCATCTTGTTAGAACTCAACTCATCTTTCAAAACCAAATCTAAAAAACATCTTGGAACACCATTGAGAAAAAACACACACACATAATCTCTCTCTCTCTCTCTCTCTCTCTCCATGGCCCTCTCCGAGAGTTTAGCCCTTGCATGCCCTTGCTTCATTAGACATCTTTTGTGCTATGGCTCTCTTCTCAGAAACTCATTTCTCCATCACCATCCCCAACCCTTTGCTCAGCGCACTGCCCCGGGGTGGCCGTGTGCACTTTCTCGCCCGCCAGCACCGTGTGCTTCTCCGATTCTCCTGCCAGGTTGAAACCGATCCCCGGGCGAAATTTTGGGACGGAGGACAGCTACCTGAAAATCTCCAGTGGTTGAGGAATAACTATGAGAAACTTAATGAACATGACCATCCTCCGAATTAGCATTATGGCATTAGATGGCATTAGAGTTTTGGAAGACATTTTTTCCTCTTATAATTAGTGATTCTCAGGGTATACGTTAGTTTCTGTTGGTGATTGAGGGAAAGAAAATTCTGAAAATGAACAGGAACATGTTCTCAAACTGAATTTAACAAAGGATGGATGGGAAATCTCCATGTTTGAGGGAGGGTTAGTAGGGGAATGTAAGGGGCAAACTATCTATAACTAGATGGGTCGTTAGTGAAGCGTTTCCTTGTCAGTTGCTTGTGCAGATTACCCAATGTTAATGGTGAGGCTCTCAAACGTCCCCTTCAAAGGCAACCCCCTCAACACTACTCACTACTGGGGTTTAATCGTTGCCCCTGTGGTTGATGCTAACGATGTCAATAAAACCCTCACCACAAGGACTTATCACTGGGAGTTTACTTTTGAAAGAGCAGTTGGGAGCCCCATAATGGGTGATGGACTGTTCCCGAAGGGACCTTCAAATGGCGCACATGGTGTTCATTGATGTATTGATCTGGCGGTCTCTTTGGCTCTCACCCATACCTCCTTAACAATCAAAACCTGCATGAGAGCCCATAAAATGAACAAAGGAATCAGGATGAAACCAGGGTTTCTGGCAGGTAGTGTCGTAGGGGGAGGGGAATAAAATGTGTGCCTTCTTTCTTCGTTTTTCTGTCTGGGGCACAAAGCTGGCAGCAAACATAAAAACAACATCCTTCTTAATGTTGACACGTTGCTGCCCGGAGTTTAGGATTGTATGATGTGCATCTTTATTAACTTTTAACATTAAGATTCTTCAAAACCTCCTATAAAATCCATCCAATCTGGGCCCATGTTGAACCCTAGGACTTAAATCTATACCTTCCATTCATTTTACGCATCCCCTAAACTGTTCGAAGATTTTCCCAGTGCCAGGTGCCCCTCCCAGCCCCTCCTGCTAGGTCCAAGCTGAAGGAACTTGGCACCTCCACCAGGACGTTGGCGTGGTCCGCCTAGCGCGGTTTAAAGTACCAACCGTGGCGAAGTGAAGGTACCAATGTCTGGAGGTTGTAGTCAACCATACTTTTATAATATATGTATGAACATATATATATATATTTACATATGTGTGTGTGAGTGAAAATACATATATATAATTATATAAACATTACGTAACATTACGGGCAAACACCTCGATTTGCCCGCGCTTGTCGGCGGCCATCTTCGTATGTGCTGAAAACGTGGTAAACATCGGAGTTTTTTGCATCGTGCCTAACTTCATGTTGTATATCGGCACGCACAGCATAGGGACCTGTGCGAGTCTCTTACACATCCACATCATCCACATCATCATCATCATCATCATCATCACCATCATCATCATCATCATCAAACCCTTATTGAAGATCTTCAATGAATGTAGAAGTTTAACGGGGGTGGGAGAATTAAACCCTTATTGAAGATCTTCAATGAATGTAGAAGTTTAACGGGGGTGGGACCGGGGTGGGAGAATTAAACCCTTATTGAAGATCTTCAATGAATGTAGAAGTTTAACGGGGGCGGGAGAATTAAACCCTTATTGAAGATCTTCAATGAATGTAGAAGTTTAACCGGGGTGGGAGAATTAAACACTTATTGAAGATCTTCAATGAATGTAGAAGTTTAACGGGGGTGGGAGAATTAAACACTTATTGAAGATCTTCAATGAATGTAGAAGTTTAACGGGGGTGGGAAATTTATATTCCCTAAATACCCGTGTTGATCTTCCCAATTGAATGTAAAGTCTAACGTTTGATATCCCCAAGTGTACAGCATAGAAGGGGTGTGGGCGAATCGGGGTGTTTGCGCGTAACATTACAATATATAAGCATGTACTGTATATGATGTACCACAATAAAACGAAATCATAGACACGTGGAAATATCAAACGGTATGCCATTGGGCGGCACCACATATATGTATAGTGAACCACCAAGAAAATTGTAAATGTGGTTGATGAACTAGGGCGCCCAACAAATACAGCTACTTAGCTACTAAAAGGGTAAACCCTTATTTAAAGAGCCCAGGGGGTCATCAATCCAGGGCTTACAGTACATTGTCAAAAAAATACCTTACGACAAGAAGAGAAGCCAGAATCATTGAATCATGACTTTGATCCCAGTGCAGGGTTCATAAATCCATCCTTTTTTACAAGCTATAGGTGGGGTCAAGTTGTTCTTCCGCCTACTTGTCAAAGTTTTGAAGTACCCTCTGGTTATTTAACATGGCTATGGAAAATGGCCCAGTTATAGACAATTGATGATGATTTTCGTATTAAACATGTTGATTTCCATAGCCATGTCATATAACAAGAGGCTAAATAAGCCTTTGTAAATCAACCAGCACAGCCGCGCTTGGTGCGCCCAGGGTCTTTCCATTTGGGAAATTCCATGATTCAACCGCTGGATCTCTTGAATCCAACCAGTCAATGGGCAGCTTACTTCATCCATATGGCAGCCCCTCAAATAGATTTTAAAGATGTAAGCCTGGAGGTTACACAAATGTATAAAATTAAAATCATCTGCAACATCCTAGAAACACTGTTCATCACTTTTTATCACTGTTCATTACTGTTCATCAGTTTTTCAGAACGTTCTTATCACATTTATCACTTGTCATCCATCCATCCATTCCTCCATCATCTTCCATCCATCCATCTATAAAGATGTATATTCTTTGATCATGTGTGTATATGACTTCCATTTGGTGTTTCTATGCCAATATGACTATTCTCCCACTGCCTGGCCCCCCCCCAGTTACCGCAGCTCTCGCATTGCTTTGCTCACCACGGAAGGCACATGCCTCTCTTGGCCTTTGGCCCCCGTGCATCAGGCGCTTTGCCCAGCTTTGGGACTTCAATTCGCAGATATTCCACGATATTCTGGCTGCATCTCTCTTCCTGTTCCGATCTTGCATCTTGAATCCAAATCTTTGCTGGTTCACGTCCCCAGCTTTGCTTGTCTACGGTTTTCATGGTAGTAACTCAACCTATGCTCATTTTCCCTTCATTTGCTGATACCATGTTTGGTTTGTAGATGTAGTTAGCCATGGCAATTCCCTTTTTGCAGCTTAAGTCTCCCCTTCTTTCCATTGACCAACCCCAACATCTTTGCCACTCATCTCCCCTCAGGTGAGGCACTGGAGGTCCGGATATGCAGCATGCAACTCCTCCCCAGATTTCCAGAACTTCCTGGTCAAGTGGTTCGAGAGACCTGGCCTGGAAATTGTCCATGCTAAAAAGAGGTATACCATTATGGAAATATCTATAGCATTCTATAGTGGTATGATTGATAGATTATACCATTTCTATAATCCGAGTATCCATTATACTCCACTATAGTTTGAGTCACCACTATTATACTATACTCTACTCTGGTATACTATCATTAGTTATCGTACTACAGTAGGCTATGCGATGCTATGTTGTATCTGTGCTTTAGAGTATACTGCAAATCACCATCTGTAAACGTGATTGTCCACTGCTCCAAATTGACTTCCTGGACGATATCGCCCGGAAAGCGAGAAGTGGATCTAATCAATTGGGAAATCTGTCTTACCTAAGTCGCTCTTCCAGACCTGGAACAAAACTGTTCCCAAGGGCCTGGCTCTCAATTTGGGTTTGTCAAAAAATAATAATGCACCCCATATTCCAATTCCAATGGATGAGAATCAGTTTCCCTATAAAAGTTGCTATTTGTGGGTATTCCCCTATTTTCAGACAAACCCATTTCAACCCAAGAAACTCATCGTAGACAATGGCCGGTGGCCAGTTGCCCTCCTTCTCCTTCGCCTGAATGCGCTCCAGAATTTGCGCAGTCTGGGCTGCATCCACTGCATGATGCGCTGTCCAGTAGACCTTTGGCACGCCGTTCTTGTACCAACCTTAGCGGCAAGCCATGGGAAGGTCAGCCGCAGCCAAGTCCTAGCGAATAAACCATGGCGGAGTCTACAGCGGAACTACAGCCGCCAAGTCTTAGAAGTTCTACCGCTCGGTTAAATCCAGTCAGTTTATGTACATCTTGCAAGTATTCCGGCAACAAATGGTTCAATGAAGTTCTTCTGTCGTTTTACTACTGGTCTTAACACCATTTCTGTTGCTTCACAATTGCCCCAAAGCCTGATGTTTTTCCAGGAAAATCAACCCAAATCCCCCAAGTTGCTTTCAAAAAATCACCACCATCAGCTCCAGGACCCTTTACCAAGGGTTTCCCGACATTTTGTTAATTGATGTGAATATTATCCCACTGTTTTTGGTCCAAATCACTGAGTCATCCTTCACCAGTAAATCTCAACATACTTGATTGTGTAAGTGTAACTTCAACATCCAATAATTAATTTTAATTTCCGATGTTCTTCATCAAACTCGCCAATTTTTGGGGAAATTGTAAAATATTATATAATCCTTTCCAACGCATTGAGTCAGCCATATATGCAATATTATGCAATACATGGCAATATATATATATCTATCTATCTATCTATCTATCTTTCTATCTATCTATCTATCTTGCAATAGATCTCGCAACACATGTTTCACTGAGGGTTTCTCTGATTTCCTTCAGGGCTCGCCCCCAAACATAGTCCTTGTAGGATTCCCCTTAAATGGTGCATCTTCCACTAGGAAAATACCCAGCGTTTGTGGATCGGTTGGATCCCAACCGCCGCCCGGCCACGTTCGTCTCCCCCGATGTTGGTGCAACCAATGCCCTCCTTGCAGCTGTTGCCATGGCTGCTCTGCCAGGTCAACAGGGACTCGAACTCCACGGTAGCGGGGACGTCGAACTTGCCTCGGGGCATGAGATCCAAGGAATCCAAAGGGTGGTGCTTGAGAGATAAAAACATAGGGAAAATGTGAGTTTATAACCTAAGATCCCAAAAAATGATGAGAAATGGGAGTTTTTGAACATAAGATCCCAAAAACAAAACAAAATAAGATGTGCTTGATGTGATTTGGTCATACTTTGCCTCAAATGTGATGGATCATGAGATCAAGCTGGTGACTGTTCAACCCCCCAAAATCCCGAAAAGCAGTTTTAACAGCGTGTCCTATCATGTTTTGTTCACAAAAATTGGGGTGCTTGCCACTGGAGCAGGAGACAAACGGCTGGGAACGCCAAATCAAACCGGTACGACTAACTTCCGAGACTTTGCTAGGCTTTTCTCGTGCCAAGATGCTCCAAATTCCACCCCCAAAAAAGAGCTAAGAATGGTTCAGTCCTCACAAACATTCACAAACACTATCTATAAACCCATTCAAACATCATTCAAGCCATTCTTCACCATTTTCACCAACTAACCCATGTTCACCAACCATAATTAACCATCACCCCAGGCCGTTTTAGCCAAGTCGCACCACTGCTTGCTGGCACGCTCCTCCCACAGCGCCACGTTCAGCAAATCCTCGTCCTCCGGGATGTTGCCCACGCGCAGCCCCGGGGCCTCGAAGCCTGGGAATCGCCAGCTGACATCAGATCCAAATCGAATTGCTATGCTGTCCTTCATTTGGAAAATTAACAGAATTGCGATCATTATTGCTATAACATATTGTAATATATATATATATATCTATCTATCTATCTATCTATCCATCCATCTATCTACCTATCTATATCTCTCTCTCTCATTAATGTAATGCTGGTTAATTATAGATTGCAACTAACATATTGTTGTTATTTGATTGGTTGCTCCAATGATGCAATGCGTTCGACAGTTTGGAAAGAAGACCCAATGAAGAAAGTGGTAACGGTAATCAGTTGCTAGCAGGAATGACGGTGATGTTCAAGCTAGACGTTGCAGATTTAAGCTTTCCTTGGTTTAATCTCAAAAAAATAATCTGAAGATCAATCATTTCTAACAATCATCAGTTTAAATTCCATTAAACTCCAGCATTCATCATCATGATAATAATCATTTACAATCCATTATGTAATCCTTGATCCCCCTGCCGCATTCACCGCACGCACCTTGCAGCGTGACGTTGGGCAGCCGCTCGTCGCGGAAGTGGCGCCGCACCCAGCGGCCGAAGAAGGGCAAGGCCCAGTAGGTCCAGGTGGGATGGGCGTGGGCCTTGTCAGGAAAGGTTTTGCCATGGGGGATTCACAGATGTATCTAAATTGATGGCTTATTCATCATATGGTTCCAATAACAGTTGTATCAATGGCTTACGGTGGTTTATTAACGGATATGGTTTTTGATTTAAAATTATGTATGACTTTCCTAATGCTAAATATGGGCCCCTGAAATGAATAGATTCAATACCAAACTAGGGTTTAGGGGAATGTGTTTAATATTTGGTGGGATGATCATAAATTATCATAAACTTGGATTTCTGGGGTTTCATCGGCAAAAAATGGGTGGTCTCAGAGGAGGGTAAGCCCAAACAAAATAAACAAACGGAATTGATCAATAAATAAGCTTAGATCTGACCAAGAAAAAGGAAGGCTTCCACCGCAACAAAGTGGATTCAAATGAAATTTGGGGACGTGATTTTCCAACAAAAATATATACGTTTTTGCTAAGGAAGAAATGGGTTCATATACATCAGAGATACCTACAGCGCCAAGCTGTTGAAGCATCCAACAAGCAGGGTAACAGCAGCAAAATGACAATTGTCACTTCGAAAGAATGGTATGGCGCCGGCAATGCTGATTTGTATCACGAAGGCGGCCGAATTTACTGTAGCTGAGCTCATGTGCCAAGGCAGGCAAACAGAAATAGAAAAGTTCTCCACCTAAGCCAGACCTTTGGGGGTATACGGTTGACACCTTCCACCTCCGACGATGACCAAGGTACCCATCGCATGGTCTGCATGGGGCACGGCTTGCTGGGATTGGGGCAATATCTGGGCCACCACGGGGCGTCCTTCTGGTCCTTGATGCTCCAGTCCAGGAAGTGCGCCGGCATCAGGGGGAAGGGATACCTTGGGCACGGGGCATGCTGGGCACTATGGGATAGCCCCAATTGCTTTATCACATTGTAATTGTTATCACATATACATGAATAAATATGCATATATACATAGTTCATCATAGTTGCATATAGTTGTGAAGTTTCTCTTAGCCAGTCCAACTGCCATGCACATCCATAGTCTCAGAGGAGGCAGGGATCAGAAAACTTGAATCGCCATTCTTGGTGAGATACTCCCATTCTCCTAGTAGCAAACTCACCAAGGGTGGCGATTCACTCACCGCACATGTTCTGCCAGAATGAACATAATCCCTCCCAAAAATTTTGGGACCCTACAGGGTGGTGCTCCCCAGTTCTCAGTTGGTCTATTATAAACCATAGTAAGTATAGATATATCTACCACCATAGTTATTGGAGTTATAAACCAACTTGGCTAACTATGGGGCACCACCTTGTACAGTGGCTGTGTTTAATATTAGGGGAATGGGATTACATTCCACCAGATTACATTATATTACATTCCACCCCATTTTTCCTTGCACCATCACTACCTCTCCATCGTTTGCTGCCAAGGAACGCCTTGTCCACATAGCCCTCGGTGAGTTTGAAGAGAACGTCCGCGTTGGGTGCAATGAACTGATCCACATCCAGCTGGATCCCCGTCTTCACCCGCGACATCAAGATGGATCCTCGGGTGCCACCGGTGGATTCCTAGGGAACCCCTGGACGTTCACCTCAACCTTTGGCATTACCCTCTGGTGAACTAACATAGCAATGGAAAGATCCACCATTTGTAATGGGAAAATCCACTATTTCTATGGCCATTTTCAATTGCTATGTTAGTTCACCAGAGGGTAAGGTATTAAGGCTGGAACCTTACACACACATCGACTGAACAGAAGATAACACCGCCTGGATTCTTCAACGGTGACAGTGTCAGTGAATGATAGTGATATCATATTATATCTTCCGACCAAACTTTGGGGGGTTGGATTTGCACATGGCCAAAAACCGCAGGGACCTATGGCCAAGGCGGCCAAGCTTCGCAACTTGTTGAAGTTGAAGCTCCTGTTCTGGCAGGTCATAGGGTCATTGGTATCGGATATCACTTGGAAGTTGTGTGCAGTTTTTGTCCATTTGAATCACCATTTATTTGTGGTGAGGTTGTTGGAGGTTGTCTCATATTTTTCCGGAGCATTTGGAAGGTCTGAAAATCCCATGGCTGGTACTGCTACCATGTGCTACTCATGACTGTTGGTTAGATATTTGCAGCCCCACGAAGTTGATCAATTCTCACATGAATCACAACACATTTAAACCATCAATCCTCCTTGGAACAACTTTGAACACTTGGAGATTAACACCCCATGTCTCCAGGTGGAACATCGAAAAAGTGCTGGAAATTGCCCTTTGTCTAATACCCCGTTGCAAACCCCAAACCCCAAATCCTTTGGCTGCCGTTGAAATCGAGTCATCCAGTCGCTTCCAGTCATCCCCAAATGGCATCGACCCGGCGATGGTCCAGTCCTCTTCATGGGATTTTCGCGCGGCAGGGGCAAGGAATGCAGAATCACCAGCCGTGGAAACTCCTCCGGGGTCCAAGCCTCCAGGGCTCGGCAGGGGATGGGAAGATGGACGGAGGTGAACCTGGCGTGGGGGAACTTTGGAAGTTGGGGCGACTATCAAAACCGTTCAAAAGCAATATAGAAAAGTGGCACACCTGGAAACTGTGGTGATTTTTCGTTGTTGTTTATATAGTCCCACATAACGATGTTTCAGCAGAACTGACGGGCAATGGTCGAGGGGCTGGTGGCGTAACCAGGCCGAAGTTGAAGACGATGATGGGCCAAGAGGAGAAGTAGTGAACCTCGGCGCGGAGCCGTTGGACAACCTGTCCGGGTGTGCGCCGTTTCGATCATCGGTGGGCCCGGATCAAGAACTCTTCAAATCGTCATAGTGTAGATATCTATGAAGATTTATGAAGTAAGATCTATGAAGATCTATGAAGATTCGAAGATTGAAACTGAAGATATGTAGATATCTATAGCCATTGAAAATGCTGGTGTTTCCATAGTTATGTCACTTTTACCAGTGAGTATAGCATCTGGCTGGTGGTAGACCAACCCTCTGAAAAATCATGGAGTTCGTTAGTTGGGATGATGATTGTTCCCAACTGAATGGAAAAATGAAACTACTGTAATGTTCCAAACCACCAACCAGTAGATATCTATTAAGATCTATGAAGTATTATGAAGTAAGATTCAACCAACAACTTTTGAAAGAACAAAATAAGCGGCCCATAAGATTCAACAACTTGTGATAAAATCATATAAAATACATAGTGGCTGTGGGTAATATCATAAACATGCCCCATCCAACTCCACCGTATCCAGGCCACTGACTTGATGAGCTCCGTGGCCATCTGCACAAAGGGACTGGATGGTTCCCCGGCCACGTAGGTCACGAAAGCGCGGCGAAACCAGGACTTCCTTGGGGTGGCCATGGGGGGTTTTGGAAGGTCAGGGTAGGGAGAGTAGGTGAAAGCAAGTAAATGTAAGCCGTTTGTGTATCAATGCGCATACACAAACCACACATATATTATTTATATATCTGTGTGTGTGGGTAAGTATAAGCATAACTGGGTAGATATTGCAATAGCTGATGTCCACTTCCATTCGGCTCTCCGCCAAGCTTCGATGTCACGGAGGACATGATCTTCTTAAAGCGTGCATCCACTCGTGCACGAAAGAGCTGCTGTCGCACTTCCAGACTGATTTGCCTCAGCATCCCATGGCATGGCGAAATCTTGGCCCTTGGAGAAAGAACTGGTTGATTAGAAGAGATAATTACCCCAAAAAATGATTTTATGCTATACTACATTATAAAGTTGATGCCTCCCAATTAAACAACCCACGGGTTTAGGCTGGGTTTAGGGGTTAGCATTACATAAGCATCATGTAATTAGGCATCATGACGCTACCGTTTCCCAATGTGGAATCAAATTGAGCTGGTATTCGGGTTACTTCAGCAAACAGGTTGCATTTTGGAATGTCACAACATGTCCACAATTTCAGTGATATTCGTCCTATTACAAAGTTTCTTATCTGGCGGGGTTCTAGAATATCATAAACTTCCCGAATTTTTGTAGTCACAGGAATCCTTGGTGTTATCCCTCAAAGGGAAACAGCCAGCAATTGCCAGCCCGAGGGAAGAGGTCTTGCCAAATGACTCAACGCTGTTATGCCAGATTCATGTTATGCCAGATTCCAAGATTGCCTCTTGTGAACATTAGCGGTTTTCTGCCATCCTTGACCCAACCACAAAATCTGTGAACCATCAAGATTTTCTGGACAGTCCAGCTGTCGTTTTCTTGCACCATGAGGACCCCAAACTTGCTGCAAAATGCACAAGAATGCTTTGTGGTAAGCTCTATCTGACTCTATCTGACTCTATCTATTTCCATCCTGTCGCCACCAAGCTTGACTGTGAGTCAAGCAGGGCCTGTGAGCTCAGCAACTCAAGTTCCTGGGAACTTCCGACCAAGGACCTGTCTCGGTTGACACCGAAAACCATGGGTATGGCTATACTTCCAACAATTCCAACACCATCTACCCACATCTCCGCTGCCCACCACGATCATCACGGTGCAGTCCCAGCTACTTTGGACCAGCCTTCATGGAGCGGTTGAAGCGCATGCGCTCCTCCCAGTCTTCCGAGCACAAGCCTTCCATGGCCTTGGTTCGGTTGGGGATGACGTCGCCGGGGATGTTCTGCGGCTCAAGATGCACAGGTCAAATTATATACCTAATTGTTTCAGTGTTGATGTATAAAGTCACCTTTCTGGATTTTTCAGTGTTATCCTATTATACCTGAGTATACCTGTATACCAAGAACATTTAATATCATATTTCAAAGTGGTTTTTTGTGGGTTGAATATGGTTGAATTAGGGAGGCTGAAGTTCTATTGGGTCTTGCCAGGTTCAGCACCTTTGAGCCATGGCAGCCACCACCCCCGCAACTCACATGGAACACGATGGAACCCCAAACACGGTGACTGCAAGATGCTGATCCCATTCCAAAATGGTGCCATGATGGTTTTCACATCTGCGCCCTATCAAACCAACTTGGCATTGCAAGATAAAGGCCACACAAGCATCAAATAGAATCTATGAAGAAAAGTCCATTGCAAGATTCAATGATTAGATCACGAAAGAGTAATTACTGGGTACAGTAAATGAAAATATTTCACTAACCAGGCCATTTGGGGATGATTTCCCTTATTACGCATGATTCCAGGCTTCGGTCGCAGGGCTTGGTCGTTATAATTTACACAGAGACATATGGATAACCCATAGCTGATTAATAATGATCATGATTATCATGAATGATTATCACATGAATGGAGCTGGCTAATTATGCAGTAAGAAGGATATATATCAATATAATGAATATATAAATCATTGAAAGGGTGATGGATACCACTGGCTAATCTAATATGCATGTATATATATATATATGATATATATATATATATATAATATGATATACCGGTATATATATATATAGAGTATTATGGATGACATTGGATGACCAATGGCTTAAATACCATCTGGTAAATGTTTACATAACTATGGAAAATCATGCTATTCATGGGGAAACTCACTATTTCTATGGCCATTTTCAATAGCTGTTAATTTACCGGAGGGTGTATATATATACATAGATATTATATATATATATGAATCAAAACATCCCTATTTCCGAGGAGCCATCCATTGGGCCATATCCACTGGCTGCTTCTTCCGCGCACCAAAGAACCTCGACGCACCGGCATGGTGGCCACGAGCCGAGCTATAGTAAGGACTTATAGTGACCCCAATTCGCTTCCATTACCCTCTGGTAATTTAACATCCTGGAGCATCCTTTTCTGGGAAATTTCTAGCATTTCTTGCTTTCTAGTAAAGTAAAGGATTCCAGGAGTTGCAACGAATTTCTCAGTGACCTTGCATTTGTCATACGGTTTGCAGTCAATGATGTGATCAGGTGGTTTCCAGAAAAAATGGTTCTATGACTTTTCGGGATTTGCGGTAGTTTGATATTTTTTTGCGGGAGTTTGACACTTTTTTGCGGGAGTTTTGCGGGTAATTCTTGACGTTTTTGAACGTCAAAAACTGAAAATAAAACCACATGTCATGCAGAAACCTTGTAGCCTGCGACATCCACAACTCATTGGTTTTGGATGAATTTCAAGGAAATTGAGTCGAATAAGGAGTTTTGATCAATTTGACATCGTTTTGCGCAAAAAGATGGTCACTTCCTAGAATTCCGTGAAATTCCTAGGATTTGGAATGTCCAGGATAGCTATGGAAAATCACCATTTTTAATGGGAAAATCCACTATAAATGGCCATTTTCAATAGCTATGTTAAATTACCAGAGGGTACAGTCGAATTTCTAATGACGTCGTAGTGACGTCCTGGTGACGTCGTTGCAAAAAAAATCCTCAGATCAAAGTGTCACTTTATGTCACTTTGCACCTGCTTGCAAGAAGCAGTTCGCATGAAGACACCAGCGTCGCACCCAGGCGTTCAGCTTCCCCGTCCTCCAGCATCATGGCATTGGTCCGGGGATAGCCTGAAGCCGATTTCAGCTGAAGCTGGGACACATCAAACGATTAAATAGTTGGGTTTGGTACCTGGAAATTGGATGAAATTGGGGGAACCTTGGCTCATCAAGTTTGATATATTGGTTTACCCTCTGGTAAACTAACATAGCTATGGAAAATGGCCATAGAAATAGTGAGTTTTCCCATTAAAAATGGTGATTTTCCATAGTTATGTTAGTTTACCAGAGGGTAAGTCTTAGACTCAATTTTTTCCCATGAAAAATGACCATAACTTGGGGGTCAATCTCCCATTGTCAGACACACCCGAATATCCAACAGCGTTGCTTATATCCCCATTGTTGTTGGTTAAGTCCACGTCGTCGGTTGGTCAAATATTGTCTCCTGGTTGAATCCTGTTTTTGCTGGTTAGACCTGCTATTCTCAGACACCGAGACTACCATATTTTCTGGTTAACCTGATTTATGTCTGGTTGTTGTTTTTTTTGGTTTTCTGTTGTTTGCTGTTTTTGTTGCTGTTTTTTTGCTATGGTTAAATCCTGCTGGTTAGACACAGCCATGGCCATCTACCATAAACCTTGGTGACTTCAATCCTCGGCTCGGGACTGGCAGAGTTGGGATCGATCAAGCACTCGCAGTGTTTCATGTCGTCTCCAGGGAGATTGTCGGGCAAATGCTCGATGGTACCTAGGCTGCCAGACAAAGTTTGGATTATTCAATGGATTGGTTTCACGGGAAAATTTACTGGTTTTTAAGCCCCATATCAACAATGGGAAAATCATGGAAAATCTATATGGTTTCCGGTTAAGATTTTCCCTGAAACCAATCCATTGAATTATACTACCTGGTCTACTGGTGATTCTTATCACTCACGCTTATAGTAACAAATGAATGTGGAACCAGATAGGTGCCCGGCTCGCGCCGGGGCGGAAGTTTCGAAGATTTAAAACAACTATAAAACAACTATAGGAAGAGGATGGCCTGTAGGAACGTTTTTGAGATGCAGAAGCAATGTAGTGTTAAAGTTGTCAGGTGCATCAACGAATGAGCAAAGGGTGGTGGGATGCCAATGAAATGACATGAAAGAATCCATGCACAACTAGCCGAAGGAACCAGTGAACCAATGAACCAATAAATCAAAAAATGAGTGAGCTAGTCGATGAATCAATGAATCAGTGAATCAATGATTCAGTGAACCAATGAATGAGTGAATCTATGAATCAATAAATCAATGAATCAGAGAAATGAAGGAATGAATGGATGGATGGATGAATGGATGATGAACTTCATGTATTCTTAGAACTTTTAAAAGAGATACGTTATCGACCAACTACTTGGCGTTGATAACGTTGTGGTTCTTCAGTGCAGTTTGAATTTACCCGGCCTGGTAAACATACAAAAAGCTAGAACATGGTAATTTATAGTGGATTTACCCATTAAACATGGTGATTTTCCATAGTTTTTTGTATGTTTACCAGAGGGTATGTGTAAAACATGACATTTTTTCATGGTGATCATGGTGGTTTCACAGACACACAAAAAGTTGGGACAGTGGAACTGCAGACCCCGAGTACGGAGCCCCAAAATGATTATTACCCTCCAGGAAAATGACCATGTCAAAGCTGGAAAACCGTGGTAAACCCACCATGTGTAGATCATGAAGTCTGAACGGCAAACCTATCAATTGCCATGGCTACATCTGAATTCACAGCAGGGTATATACATTGTACAACATCGGGGATTGGGGTTGAATATGAGCACAAACCTATTAAAATGTGTAGGAATGTGGAACAAAGCGAAAGATTCGCAGGGCCAGTGACCCTAATCAGCCAAAGCATGAGGCTAATGACTGTACCACCTACTGGTGGGGTTGTAACCATCGTAGCTGCCACTGAAGCTGCTTGCTGCTTGCCTGAACCCCTGCCAGGGTTGCCAAACTGAAAGACCATGAAAGACCAGTATTCTATCCAAATTGGGGGGGTGCTTCCCTTGATAACCCTTCCAAAACCATCATGTACCCTCTGCTTCTTCAACATAGCTATGGGAAATGGATGGAAATGGCCCATTTAGAGATGATTATATAATTATGATTTACCCTTTAAACAGTGTTATTTTCCAAAGCTACGTTAAGATACGTTAAGTATATCTTCATGAAGCTTCGGTGAGTTTGCTCAATTCATTGGGCCAAGATGCAGGTGACTTTGTGGGAATCTCCCGACTTGGGCAGTGGCACCACATGCCAAGTCTCTTCATTTCCCCAGCGAATGTCGCCGGGGCACCAGCAGTCCTGCTGAATACGTGAATCGATCCACGAAGTCTCTGTGTCAGAATACCGGACATGAAAAACTCAACGTTCCGGGTCTAGATACGTCAAATATTTCCCATAAAAAACAACACTTTTTTAATATACTTGGAATGAAACAGGTTGGGAATGACCACTCATCGCAACGAAGCATCATGTCAGGCTGCTGGGGATCCTCACCAAGGTGCAAGTAGGTCTGGTCGGTTGGTAGTCGGTTCGTATGGATTCCCCGTTTATGGAGTTTGAAATTCCCCGTTGAAAAAATCCGTGAACTAATGATCAACCAATCTGGGCATTTCCGCCATGGTCGATGCTAATAAGCTCCAGACAAATCAAAAAAAGACCGTCCATTTTTTGGCACATTTACAGCTACATGATCTCAAATCTATCCGAATCTATGCCCAACAAATCCCCAAGAAATCCCCACAGCTTTAGTGGTTCCCCAGGTGGTTCCCCAGGACTGACATTTTGACCCAAAATTGGATCACTGGGGATTTTCCACGTCCTGCCACTGCCCTGCACAGAAGACCCAGAACGGTGGAGGACCACCTTGGTGGCCATGGAGAGAATGGAGGGAGGAAAAACACCGCAGATTTATCTAATTGGTGGTTTCAACCCAAAAAACATGAGTTCGTCAGATTGGATCATCATCCTAACTATTTGGGAAAATAATTAAAGGACCGGATAACCCCACAAGACAACTTTTTTGAATAAAAAGCACCAAATGTTGTAGCGGGGACGGGGAAGGAAGGAAAGACAAAGGAGGTGGTGGAGGACCGAGAAGTAAAACAAAGTTGTGTGTGACAAAGTTGTATGTGAAAGCTGGTGTGTGACTAAGAAAGATAGTGTGTGTGACAAAGTGGTGTGTGCAAGATGGTGTGTGCGAAAGTTGTGTGTGAAAGAGGGCGTGTGACAAAGTTGTGGGAAAGATGGTGTGTGACAAATTGGTGTGTGAAAGATGGTTTGGCGAAAGATGGTGTGTGACAAAGTTGTGTTAAAGATGGTGTGGTGAAAGATGGTGTGCGACAAAGTTGTGTGTGAAAGATGGTGTGGTGAAAGATGGTGTGTGACAAAGTGGTGTGTGAAAGATGGTGTGGTGAAAGATGGTGCGAGACAAAGTGTTGTGTGAAAGATGGTGTGTGAAAGATGGTGTGAAAAGATGGTCTGTGACGGTGTGTGAAAGATGGCGTGTGACAAAGTGGTGTGTGGAAGATGGTGTGTGAAAGATGGTGTGTGACAAAGTGGTGTGTGACAAAGCGGTGTGTCAAAGATGGTATGTGACAAAGTGGTGTGTGAAAGATGGTGTGTGACAATGTGATGTGTGAAAGATGGTGTGTGACAATGTGATGTGTGACAAAGTGGTGTGTGACAAAGCGGTGTGTCAAAGATGGTATGTGACAAAATGGTGTGTGAAAGAGGGTTTGTGAAAGATGGTGTGTGACAATGTGATGTGTGAAAGATGGTGTATGAAAGGTGGGGTGTGACAAAGAGGTGTGTGATAGATGGTGTGTGACAAAGTTGGTGTGTGAAAGATGGTGTGTGACAAAGTTGGTGTGTGACAAAGTTGTGTGTGAAAGATGGCGTGTGACAAAGTTGTGTGTGAAAGATGGCGTGTGACAAAGTCGGTGTGTGAAAGATGGTCTGTGACGGTGTGTGAGAGATGATCTGTCCCACGCCTGCCACGCAAAACGACAGTAGATGTGAGTTTGTGCCACGCCTGCCACGTGAAACGAAGGTGGATGTCAGGTTGTGCCACGCCTGCCACGCAAAGTGCCGCGGCGTCACAGGCGCCCAAGCGCGCCCAAGCCGGCCCAAGCGCGCCACCCAGTGCCATCTGTCCCACGCCTGCCACGCAAAACGACGGTGGATGTGAGTTTGTGCCACGCCTGCCACGTGAAACAAAGGTGGATGTCAGGTTGTGCCACGCCTGCCACGCAAAGTGCCGCGGCGTCACAGGCGCCCAAGCCGGCCCAAGCGCGCCACCCAGTGCCATCTGTCCCCTGCCACGTGAAACGAAGGTGGATGTCAAGTTGTGCCACGCCTGCCACGCAAAGTGGCGCGGCGCCCCAGGCGCCAAATCCCGGCCCAAGGGCGCCACCCAGTACCATCTGTCCCACGCCTGCCACGCAAAACGACGGCAGATGTCAGTTTGTGCCACGCCTGCCACGTGAAACGAAGGTGGATGTGAGGTTGTGCCACGCCTGCCACGCAAAGTGGCGCGGCGCCCCAGGCGCCAAATCCCGGCCCAAGGGCGCCACCCAGTACCATCTGTCCCACGCCTGCCACGCAAAACGACGGCAGATGTCAGTTTGTGCCACGCCTGCCACGTGAAACGAAGGTGGATGTCAGGTTGTGCCACGCCTGCCACGCAAAGTGGCGCGGCGCCCCAGGCGCCAAATCCCGGCCCAAGGGCGCCACCCAGTACCATCTGTCCCACGCCTGCCACGCAAAACGACGGCAGATGTGAGTTTGTGCCACGCCTGCCACGTGAAACGAAGGTGGATGTGAGGTTGTGCCACGCCTGCCACGCAAAGTGGCGCGGCGCCCCAGGCGCCAAATCCCGGCCCAAGGGCGCCACCCAGTACCATCTGTCCCACGCCTGCCACGCAAAACGACAGCAGATGTCAGTTTGTGCCACGCCTGCCACGTGAAACGAAGGTGGATGTCAAGTTGTGCCACGCAAAACGACGGCAGATGTCAGTTTGTGCCACGCCTGCCACGTGAAACGAAGGTGGATGTGAGGTTGTGCCACGCCTGCCACGCAAAGTGGCGCGGCGCCCCAGGCGCCAAATCCCGGCCCAAGGGCGCCACCCAGTACCATCTGTCCCACGCCTGCCACGCAAAACGAAGGTGGATGTGAGGTTGTGCCACGCCTGCCACGCAAAGTGGCGCAACGTGTGTGGTGACAAAGTGTGTGGTGACAAAGTGTGTGTTGACAAAGTGTTTGTTGATAAAGTGTGTGTGGACAAAGTGTGTGGTGACAAAGTGTGTGGTGACAAAGTGTGTGGTGACAAAGTGTGTGTGGACAAAGTGTGTGGTGACAAAGTGTTTGTTGATAAAGTGTGTGTGGGACAAAGTGTGTGGTGACAAAGTGTGTGGTGACAAAGTGTGTGGTGACAAAGTGTGAAGTGTGTGGTGACAAAGTGTGTGGTGATAAAGTGTGTAGTGTGTGGTGACAAAGTGTGTGTTGACAAAGTGTGTGGTGACAAAGTGTTTGTTGATAAAGTGTGTTAAAGTGTGTGTTGGACAAAGTGTGTGTGGACAAAGTGTGTGTGGACAAAGTGTGTGGTGACAAAGTGTGTGGTGATAAAGTGTGTGTTGAGATGTGGGGAAAAATGTATGTTGATAAAGTGTTTGTTGATAAAGTGTATGTTGATAAAGTGTTTGTTGATAAAGTGTGTGTTGGACAAAGTGTGTGGTGATAAAAAAGTGTGTGTTGAGAAAGTGTTTGTTGACAAAGTGGTGACAAAGTGTGTGGTGATAAAGTGTGTTGGGATGTGGGGAAAAATGTATGTTGATAAAGTGTTTGTTGATAAAGTGTATGTTGATAAAGTGTTTGTTGATAAAGTGTGTGTTGGACAAAGTGTGTGGTGATAAAAAAGTGTGTGTTGAGAAAGTGTTTGTTGACAAAGTGGTGACAAAGTGTGTGGTGATAAAGTGTGTGTTGAGATGTGGGGAAAAATGTATGTTGATAAAGTGTTTGTTGATAAAGTGTATGTTGATAAAGTGTTTGTTGATAAAGTGTGTGTTGGACAAAGTGTGTGGTGATAAAAAAGTGTGTGTTGAGAAAGTGTTTGTTGACAAAGTGTATGGTGACAAAAAGTGTGGAGGAGGGCGGAGGAGGAGAAGGCGGCGGAGGAGGAGCCCGGGATACAGAATCAAAAACAAGAACCCCACACAAAGATGTGGGGAAAAACCATGTTCCAAACCACCAACCAGTTATATATCGATCTTCGGTTTATTCATGTGATAGTTTATCTCCATGTGATAGTTGACTGCTTCAGGTCATAGAATATCTATATTACTGTCTATCTATCTTTCTATAGTCTTGTGCATCTGCAGTAATGTTTAAAGAGATTCATGCCTAAAGTGCACATGTGATCTTCAAAGGCAAGTAAGTATACGAAGAAAAAACACAAACAGAAATGTGAGTGATGACAGCATGCACAAATACAGCAAACAGACACAAAACGCGTGTGATTGTACATGTACTGCAGCGAAGAGGCCACCCTTTAGCGCAGCTCCTTGCCTCAACCGTTTCTTGGGGGGGTGGGTTTCAAAACAGAGGCTGTTTGAAACACAACAAATCGCGGAGGGTTCAACCATGAGCGCATTTTTTGGGTGTTTTTAACTGATTTCTTTGATGTATATAACTGTTATCAACTGTTAACTATGTCTGATTTCCTTTCAACAAACGTTCAAATTGGTTGAGGTTTTCCGGGCTGCAAACTTGCCCCATCTCCACATCGGCTCAGCACTGGCGCCAAGGTGATGGACTTGCCGAGGGACTGGGATTATTCATGATTAGACCCTCGGTACTCCCACTCCATCATTCAGGAATTATATTCATTATGACCAGGGTACATAGTAAAATGCATACTAAAGTTTGCATTCGGGCAATGTTCTAACCGTTGTACTCTGGACCGTTTTCGCCACTTCCAAACGATGTTCTAACAACATGTTCGTCACTATAATGAATGATGAACATGATTCATATGATCTGATGAAACAAACATCTGGTAGCTTTTTTGCTGAAACTACATTCGTTTCGCCAAAAAGTTTCCGTTGGATGCAATCAGTTTGGAGCAGTGCCACCTTAGGATACTCCCAATAAATTTGACATGGAATGCCATGGCCATATCCAACAGGAACATCCTCTTCCAAGCACATGCCTGGGGTTCCACAGTATGTTTCCTTTATATATAATATCAAGATCATAAATCGGACATGGTATGTATCGCCGTATGGCTGTATAATAATTACCTCAAGCTGTAGCGCTTGATTTGCCTCTGTGTTCGCAAGATGCAGCCTATGTCGACTACATCATGTGTACACCTCAGTTTGCACCCCATCAAAGTTACCATAAAATCACCATTGAACTATCCTTAACCGAGGTTTCCCCATCAGTTCATATCAGCATCACTCTTGCTATAAGATTTTAAAACAAACATGACATCAGTTACAAAATGATCATTATATTCTCATTTCATGGTGGTTAAACCATCTCAAAATCCAAGTTAAACGTCCTGTGACTGCAGTCGCCAAGCTGCGAGAAGTATCTGTCTGGATTCTCAGCAGAGTGATGCTTCCCTGGAATTGCGATAGATTAGATCCCCTGCTAGCGCGGGATTATCAAACAGGAAGACTCAACCATTGATGGAACTTGTAATAGGACTAGAACCAATAGTTTCGTTCATCAGGATCTTGATTATATATTATATATATCATATATCTATCGGTCCATCGCGTGCTTTTTTGAATCGCAGTGGGTGCAGATGACACCTGACACTTCCAGAAACCTCGTGTCCCGGTGTCGCTGGATGTTGCTGGCAGCATTGGAAGGCTGGAAAATTTTCTGAAAGAGTTTGAACTGCCAAGGTCAAGTTGAACTGCCAAGGTCAAGTTGAAGAGCGTCAATGGTCATCAAAGAGTTTGAAGGTTTTACTGTAACAAATTTGAAAGCTGCTAGCTTCCCGGTTAACATCAGCCCTGGATTAATAAAACCTGCCGGCAGTTTAATTGGTAGTGTGCCATCGTAATGACGAATTATCACTGAGGGTAGCCATGTGAACTGCTTGACATGTAGATACATGTAGCATGGGCACGGACCTAGGACCTAAGCCACATCACGCCCTGAAAGTCACATCACCTTAACGAAGAAACCAATGGCTAGTACGAATGCTTCCTGTATCGCAAAGCTGGAAGGGTTCCAAATGTTGACCGACTCCGCCGACCAAGATTGACCCAGAAAATCCACCATCACCGACTTGACAATCTCACATTTTGATAACCGCTCTACTGAAAAATCTGGCCAATCTGATATGTGGTTCACCATGTTTCGCCGTTTTCACCCAGCAGTTTTACATAGTTGTTTCCTGATATTTTCCCATGATCTTCGCAACTTTCCCACCAGATATCGGGATGAGGGTACCCCCCAATTCATGCATTTTTGGGAATTTTCCATTCTAAACCATCCAGCTATTGGGGCACCAAACCTCCCCAGCTCCGGCGCCTCCCTTGCCTCCGCGCACCCCGGCTTTCGCCACCGGTGCCACTGTTCCAAGGCCATCGGGCGTCAGCGGCGAGTGGATCTTGTGCAAGCGCCAAGAGGCGAAGGCCCACCATAACACGGCGCCTACGCCTGGGCTGTTGGTGAAGAAGGAGACAGACTAACTGGTGGTTTCAACCCGAAAAATATGAGTCAGATTGGATCATCATCCCAACTGGGGAAAATAAAATTCCATGGTTCCAAACCACCAACCAGTAGATAAAAGTGATGATTGCTGGTTAGTAAGGTCCCCAATCTGAAACACACCCCATGGTATGGGCCCTGAGGGTGAAAACTGGCTAGTTAACTGATTAGTAACTGGCAACAAAAATTGCCACTTGAACCAATTCAATGGATTAGTAACTGATGATAACTGATGCTAACTGATTAGTGTATATACCTGGTTGGAAACTGGTTTGGTAACTGATTTTAACGGCTTGTAGCCCAGTTGCTAACCACTATTAGTGCCAACTGGTTTGAAACTGGCGAACAAAAACTGCAGCTACATAATGGGTTATAACATGTTATAACCCGCTTAACACTTAACAAATCTCATGGCTCATCTAAGCATGGTACATGCGGCTTTTGTCTGGGATCAAATGAATGAATGAATGAATGAATGAATGAATGAATGAATGAATGAATGAATGAATGAATGAATGAATGAATGAATGAATGGATGAATGAATGAATGAATTGAATTGAATTGAATTGAATTGAATTGAAATGAATGAAATGAATGAAAATCAAATGAATGAAAATCAAATGAATGAAAATCAAATGAATGAAAATCAAATGAATGAAAATCAAATGAATGAAAATCAAATGAATGAAAATCAAATGAATGAAAATCAAATGAATGAAAATCAAATGAATGAAAATCAAATGAATGAAATGAATGAAATGAATGAAATGAATGAAATGAATGAAATGAATGAATGAATGAATGAATGAATGAATGAATGGATGAATGAATGAATGAATGGATGAATGAATGAATGAATGAATGAAGGAAGGAAGAAATAAAGGAATGACGGAATGAAGGAATGAAGGAAAGAGGGAAGGAAGGAATGAAGGAAGGAAGGAAGGAATGAAGGGATGAAGGAATGAAGGAAAGAAGGGATGAAGGAATGAAGGAAAGAAGGAATGAAGGAATAAAGGAATGACGGAATGAAGGAATGAAGGAAAAAAGGAAAGAAGGAAGGAAGGAAGGAATCAAGGAATCAAGGAAGGAATGAATTAGTTTAATGAGGGGTTTTTCAATAGCCTCCTTCAAAATCAGGGAAACATCTGGGAAACAGATCAGGTTGACTTGAAGGTGTGGACCAAAGACTTGGCCCAGCCTGATTCCCTCCCTGGCCCAGCCTGCCCAATGGTTGGGATCTTCCCAAATGAGCTATGACATCTCAGAAAAATGATCCAAAAAACAACTGCAAATCCCCGATGAAACCCATGGGTTTCTGGTGTGTTTAATATTATGGGGGTGGACTTCTGAAATTGGAATGGAATGAGCCCAAGCCTTGGAGATATAGTTATGGAATGATGGCTGGATAACGGGTCACTAAAACAAATGCGGCAAAGCCAATAGTAAACCATCCCATTAGCCAACCGTTTGGGGTCATTGTACATCATGCCAGATATAAGGGTATACCGGTATACCCAAGTCGAGTTATCCAAGATGCCAATGGCATTGAGGATCAGATTGAGGATGCTGAAGACGTTGTAGCCACTTTTCTGAGCACGCGACATCAACACCAGCAATTTGACGGCCAGCGACGCCAGCGCTGAGGCAACATGGCGCCAGCGATTTCTTAGGTGCCAAGTCGCATCTGGTGAGACAAGGGGCAACAGGCTGTCACATCATTCACTGGATTGGTTGAAGGAAACATCTTCAATGGAAAACCATTTTTGTGCAGTTTTTACCATCAAATATATCAAATATTAATATGGGAGGTTCTTCGATTGTCTCTCCAAATGGGAATCATGCTGCCAATTCCGTCAATTAGTGGTCCAAGTAAAGGGAACTTTTGCCTCATGAAAGAAATGCAGGCGGCTTCGAATGATGTTCTCAGCCATGGTACATAAATTCCATCCGTATGGGTTCCCGGAGATTCATGGGCTCTAAGGCTGTCTCTCATCTGGGGAAACCCCATTTTGAAGTCAGTCATATTCTGCCGCGCAGCCATCGCGGAGCCGGAAGGCAAGACGTACTGGATGAGCGAGTTTGGTTCATTTTTCGTGTACCCAAAAAAAAGGGGACCAGGAATCCAGTCGTACCTTGTGAGTCACTTATGAGGAAGCATTTCGGTTTTTTTTTGGGGGGGTCACTACCTTCTCACGATGTGAACTCGCCTTGTGTAGAACAACCAGCCTTAAGTGTAGCTCTAACGCCAGGTGCCGTGAAACAAAACTATGGCGTTATACCGACAGCCCCCGAATTTTGTTGGTACCATCGTGCTGTTTGCAGATGTTAGTCATATCACAATGCCTTTTGATTCTGGATGCATTTTCATGGGTACATCACCATGGTTCCATGTGGTAAATCACTAGGGAAAATTCGCTGGTCAAATCAGCTCACTAGTGAAAAATATCCATGCTTTACTGGCTGAGTCCCCATTTCTCCTGACCAATCTTGGATACCCTTCAAAATATGTTTTTGCATGTCTGTAATTATGCTGGTTAGATCGGCATAAATCATCATATATCACCAAAAAAAATAGTAAACAAAAAGTTGTAACCCCTCCCCCACTATTAAATACCAACCTAAATAGCCCTCTGGTTTAGCACTAGATGTATTGATTTTTGGTGGCCACATGCCATGGGATTGTACTAACCCACTCAAGGTTGACTGAAACAGAACATGTCTGAGAATCCCGATTTCTGTTTAAACATCGGCCACAAACACACCATCTTTGCTGAAATCACCAGTTTCAACCTAACCCCGCTGAAAAATTATGGAGTTCGTCAGTAGGGATGATAACATTTCCAATATATGGCAAAAAATCATCCAAGTGTTCCAGTCACCACCAACCAGACAGTGAACTCATCAGAATTTTACCGGATGGATTCACCATTTGTTGTGGATATGTCCTTGGTGTTTTCCCTGGTTTTTCGATGTCTTCCTCGTTGTTCCCCGGGTTTTTTAAACGAACGAAGGCCGCGCCTTGATGGTGGCATCCCAGCCCTCCGGCACCGTTTGCGGGCGGATCGCCACCAAGCCTTGGGAGCCTCAGCCGGAATGCTGAATGGAAGCCCTATGGTCATAAAACCATCGAAACTGGGGGTTTACCATAGGAAAACCATAGGAAAATGAAGGTTTCAATGGGAAAACCATAGGAAAACCATAGGAAAATGGAGGTTTCAATGGGAAAACCATAGGAAAATGGAGGTTTCAATGGGAAAACCATAGGAAAATGGAGGTTTTAATGGGAAAACTTTCGACTGGGCCATTTTCAATAGCTATGTTAAATTACCAGAGGGTAAAACTGCTGTTTCTTCCTCCAAAAATGAATGGTACTGTGAATGTATTACTGTCGTACTGATATAGGTAACTTGACCCATGGATCCAGATGGTCTTAAAACATCAACTGGCTCCCAAAAAATCACTGGGTGATACATTTGAAATGACGAGCATCTACCAACACTTGATGGAAATAGCTACGTTAAATTACCAAAGGGTATCCCATGTATCACTGGGTAATATGGCGAAATTCCCCAGTTATGATTCGTGGGATGATCCTCCAAGCAGGCGAAATTCGAATCGGAGAGTTATTGCTACTAGTTACTAGAAAACAAAGTTACGAATTTACTGGGAAAATGGTGTGAAATACTGGATCTTACTATAGGTTCATTAAAAAAAAGAAAAACACCGCAGGGGCTTTGAACACTCAATTGACCTTTCCACCTGTTGGGGTGTTCTGTTTCTGGCTGGATACCTATACTGGCCTATACTGGTTGGTGGTTTCAACCCCTCTGATTAGTCAGATTGGATCATCATCCCAACTATCGGGGAAAATGAAAAATGTTCCAAACCACCAACCAGTATATAGTCATGGCTAATCGTAGATATCCCCCAAACAAAAATGCGCCTCCGGCTGAGAATCATATTGAATCACATGTCTTTGCCCAAAAATGGGATAAAACTTGTAAAGCATTCCCGCACTTTGGATGTTTCGTCCCATTGTAACCAGCCGCTTCAACACCTCCAAGATAATGTCAGCAGCAACAAACCTGGATGATTAATTCGAGGGGCCACCAACTTGCCACCAAAAGAGTTAATCTAAATTGCACCCCCCGACTCTACTCGGTTAAGATGTCATTAACATCCCAAACTTCAGATGGGTCGTCTGAAAATTGGTCACCCCTAAATCCATTGGTTAATCCCCATGTTCCCTGTATTAGAAGTGCGGCCCGAGTGGCTCTCCACATGCACCTTCTTTGGCAAGGCTTGAAACTGCATAGTCACTTGTTGGGAGGTTAGGTGCACCTGGGGCTGATGATGCTGATGTTTGGCGATTTGTTGATCGTCTGCCAGAAACGCACGCCTATAGTGGGACAGATATGGTTAGATGGTGCTTATTCCCTTAAGAAGGGGAAACAAAAATCAGTGGATGGCAGTCGCGTCCATCCAGGTGATTTCAACCAACAAAAACCGGTAAGGCGGTGATGATAAAACCCCAAAGAAACCAAAAAAGAACAGGAAAGGGATTTACAAGGTGACAACCCAGTTTTAACTTGTTTTACATTGTTTTACTAAGTCACTAACCCATTAACTACAGTTATGTACCCCATTAACCCAACAGTTAAGCAAGTTATGTGCGTCAACTTAGCTAGGGGATTTCACCTAAAAAACGAAATGTTAGGCAGCAAACATGGAGCTTGAACCAAAAAAACAATCTATACCAACAAATGCTCGGGATGTATGGTGATTTAAACCAAGAAATGGAGGTGGAGCGAATATATGCGCGTAAAACCGTTGTTTAATCAACAACCCATGGTGACGTTTATTCCAACAATGCTTGGACCTGATCAATGTGGCAAATCGGACACCTTTTTGGGGCAGGGCTTTATACCGTGGAAATGGTAAGTCAACCGATCATCGATGAACTCAAGCAAAAATGTCGGAGACTAGCACATGATTTCAAACTTGTTTCCCATGTAACAGTATTAAATATAGCCCAAGAATTTTAGATGGCCCAACCGGGGATGGAGATTCAATTTTCTGCAACGACAGCAGTTGCCTGCAGTTCTGTCCATTCTGTCGCCAATTTTGGGCAATCTTAGCGGCCTTGGGGATGGAGGATTATAACATAGACATGCTACCCTCAAGAGATTTATACAGAAAACCCACCATTTCTAGACTCTAGACATCAATTGTCCTCCGGAAACAATGGCAAGTTCCCTGTCTATGTTAACTTACTGGAGGAACTCAATTTCATGCTGCACATCATGGCGACAAGATCCGAACCCATATCTCCCAGGAAAAAATCAACCATCCATCAACTGTCATTTGTAAGGTTACAATATTCTAACATATATATATATATTATATATATACATATGTATATGCACATATTTTCGATGGTCACATCCCTCATTACCATTCAGAACTGGTAGATTACTGATGCTTGAGACCCCGTAGTTGGTTCATGTTCAAGCCCAAAATGCCTAGGAAAAAAATCCTTAGCTCCTATTCATTAAGAAGCATTTCCCAAAGTCATAGGCAGACATTCTCCAACACATATAGTGTTTCAATGTTTATTTAGATAGGTGTTTGATGATTTGTTCAACGATTTGAAACTATTTTGGATATAGAAATTCTCAGAATATCCAGCAACAAATCATATTTTGATGATTTTTTCCATGGTTTTGTTTTTTTAACAAAAAATATCTAAAATATCTTGATGAATCTGCAGATCAGATTTCTGGTTCCACCACCTCCTTGGAGATGGCTTCCATCATCATCAAGCGACCTGAGGTCCACCCTTTGCGCAGCTGTATTCTTTTGGGGCATTGGAAAACAGCTTCAATGTTAGAAGACGTGATTTTGTACATGTATATGATGCGGAAACACCTAAACAGACACACATATGTATATATATATATAGAGAGAGAGAGATTATATATGGATATGGATTTATGTGTGCATATGTGTATGTATGTAAATGTGTGATTTGAAAACAAGAAAAAACTGTTTGCAATGTTTGGTGAATACATACCACCATGGAACCAGGAAGTTGTTTAGTGGTTGGGACACCCCGCCGAAAATATGAAAGTTAATTGGGATCATCAATGATCACCATCACACTTGTTGGATGGAAGATAAGCCAGATGTGAAATTATACATTGACGCACTTCAGCTTTTTTTAGTAGAAAAAATGGACAAAGGTGTTGTAACCATGCTCAAATGTAAGGGAGCATACAGGTTCTTGAAAGTTTTTGATGCCAAGGTGCGGCAGGGCTGTCATGTTTATCAACCAAGACATGTTCATGGGCGATGCTGAAGGTATATATTTCCATAGTCATTTCCATAGTTCCTTCCATAGTTCCTTCCATAGTTCTGGGGCATACGTCAAATTTGACAGACAGGGGGGGATTATAGAGGCTAAGAACCATTCAAAATTATATATCATATCTCCTCTATATCTATATATTTATAGGTAGAGGTCATATACATATGTTACAACATGTTACAACCATTTACAACCCATTTTGAAAATGGTTTTAACTTTAACACACCAAATCATGAAAATAATGTTTTTACCAGATGGAAGGCAACACCATGGATACATAAGACACAACCTGCCTGGGAAGATGGTGCCAAACCATTCCACCAGCAGACATGGGTTTGTTTGAACATTTTGTGCCCCCAATCATGGCCATTGCACGGGAAAGGATTATGTAATGTAGCCAGGGATCATTCCACGGCATCATTCAGTGGATTTGGGATTGAGCAGTGGGTTTGGGTAATTATACGACATATTTTGACCCAAATGAAGATGAAAAACCATACCCTCCCGGTAAACTAACATAGCTATGGCAAATGGCCCATTTATAGATGATTTACCATGATTAAGAAATGAGCGATTTTCTATAGCTACGCCGCTACGCTAGTCATAACCGGATGGTATTCCCGAATGCTCCGAGACTTTTTCAATCATCACTGAGCCACAATGTTGAGTTCCTCCGATGTGTCCGGAAATTTTATCCAGTTTGCTGTGATTCCTTGGCAGCTGATCAGGCTGATCGGATGGTTTTCAAGGGCCTAAAATTCCACATGACATATGTTTTCTGGTTGCAGATTCCGTATCTGGAGTGGCGATGTGAACCTAAGATGGAATCTATACAATCCCACATTTGATTGTACATGGGGTGCAGGAAGACCCTACATTTGGGCCTAAACTAAAAATCATAGTCTCGTGTTGATTTTTCCCTGAAACAAATTCTAATACATTGTTTTGCACCAGGTGGACTACCATTGAATCCACTATCGACAAAACTCCTGGCATCTACCAGCCAAATAGGCCCAAAAAACATCCACCTTTTTAAGAGTTGCATACATCCATAAACGTATGCCCGGCTAGAAGTCGTATATATTCTGGCCGAATATGGCCGAATTAAAATTAAAGTAATTCACCAACCTGAAAATAACCAAAATTGTTTGGGATGATTTCCCTAACTATCATTTCAGTGACATCACTGTGAGGTCATTGTACTTCGTCTATATTTTCATATTAATATGCAGTTATTTGTTGGAGACTTTAGCCTCTCAGCCAACAAGGTGTTATTGGACCGTGGTTGACAACCATTGATACTCCTCATACTGATGGCATTGTGCAGCCAATTGGCTGAGCATACCAGCAGAAACAAATGGTGCTAACAACCATATGGATCCATATGGGGGGTTCCGGGGTTCCTGGAAATGTGGGCTCCAAATTCGTCCAAAACGGATCTTTTGTGATTGGGAAACCAACGGCTTGGACCACCCTGAAATTCAGAAACAACCATGTTGAAGAGTTGCATTCTTTTTCACACTATGTTTTACCCTGATCTGAACCCATCATCATTAATAACTGCCGCCCATCTCCGCCAACAAGTCCTGCCGCCATGCCAGACTGCCAGATTTCTTGCCCAAGGGTCGTGAAAATGGAAATGAGACAGCGGAACATGGGTACTTTGACCTCGCCACAATGGCAAGGGATGGCTGGGCCCCGGTCCGGATGGATCGTGCCCTATGGATCTCTATGGTTTCATCCCAAAAGGTGGGGGAAACTCTGAGAATTCGCTAAGGGACAGAACGATGTGTGTAAAGCACAGTTTGAACAAGAACCAATGTCCCGCAAAGTTGTTTTGTTGCTCTTCTTGTGTTTTCGGCCGCTGGTTTGGCTTTTGTCGATGGAAACTTGCGATGACGGATCGTTCAATTGCAGCTGCGCATCTCTTTTGATGCCAACATGCACGCAAAACTAAACCAAAATTCAAAACGACCTCTCTTATCTAAGTTGCTTACCAAAAAAAAGGATTCACCGACCATCTAGAATCCAGTGTCTTTTAAAGATAGTTACACCTGCATGTTTTTTCCTATTTATGTGAACGATTCATACGTCTAAGCGCAGTGCCCATGACAGGTGATCATGGCACTGGGTGAATCCCATACTATCATCCATTGGCAACCTGACATGTGGTTTCAGGGTCTACACCTCAGCCTCTGGTGAAACAAATTTGACAGTCGTTAAAAAAACCTGGTTGGTGGTTGAGCCCTACCCCTCTGAAAAATGATGGAGTGAGTTAGTCAGTTAAAATGATGAACTTCCCAACTGAATGGAAAGTCATAAAAATCCATGGTTCCCAAACCACCAACCAGTGATTATTAACCATCATTAACCATCATTACCCCATACTAAACCAGTTCCAAACCACCAACCAGTAAAACATAGTTTGGCTGGTGCGAATCAATTCGCACGGTCTCGGCAAACCTGCTGGAGGCGGAACTCTGCAAATCTCCGACGGGATGAGGAAAAAAAGAGGTGCACAAGGTGGCGAATCCACACGTTCCATGCGTATGACCTCCATTTAACGTCGGATTTCATCTACCTCCAACCATAATCATCCATAATCCCCATATATCATCATATATCCCAATTTTTTTTGGTTGGAATAGCTTAAATCCCAATAATACCAACACCAAAATTAATTAATCCCTGTTTGTAAAATCCTTTCCTTTCCCCGTTCATATGAACCACACCGCATAAACCATGCTTTACCCTTGGATTTGGGACCATTTGGGAATGTTTAATATTGCGAGGATGGAATTATTAAATTCCCATCATATTGATTTCCCAGTTAAATCCCACTAAACTCCCATTATATAAGTCCCATTAAATCAGCATTAAATCCCATGATTTCGTTTTTTGGAAAATGTTCTACAACCCGTCCCATGGCCGCCCCCACCCTCATGTCCACTTGGATCGTCATCTTGTCCTCCTCACTCGAAATGCGATGGATTTGGCTCATGAATTTCCAGTACCTCGCGGACGTCGCCGCGATGGGGTGAGTTGTTGTCAGTTGAGCTAGAGTAGTATAATATAGTATAATTGGATGGGTTATAATTTTATAAACCAATTTCTAAGTGGAGCGGCCGACATCGTGTGGATCAAAACCTCTCTCCTGAAGTTGGTGAATGGATGTTCATCCCCTCAGGCATGATAATGATAGATTTTGATCAGCAAAATGTTTCTAGAACGCAATTCTGCCAACACAAGTGGAAAACTAGTTTGCACGCGTTCAATCTGCAGAGTTTGAATTTGAATTTTAAGGGCAAAAAATTGAACAATTTTGATGGCAAGGTGGGCGAAGAACCTGTGACACACGGACACACGCCCGCCTACACAAGAACTCAAGTGAAAGCGATATCACTACCACAAGCTCATATTTATTCTATCCTAAAATCCTTCCTTGTTCTCAAGTTCTCTCCTTGTTCACGAACAAATTTTAGTGCCCACGTTATTGCCGACCACTTTTCTGCAATATGGTTTCATCAAACAAACTCCGAACCCAAATGCTGCATCAGTATCTAACAACCACTTTGCCACTTCCAACTGTCATGTTGGGGCGGGACACCGCTTGAGACGAAACCATGCTACTATCCAACCAACAAATTCAGCCACAATGACCCTGGCCCATGGGAAGCGCCCGCATGCGCCCGCACTGCAAAAGCGGAATCAAGGATGACCGAGACATTGATAGAACTTCGATGATGAGCGCAATGGTATGCAATGGTCAAACACGGTACAAGGCGGTGCCCCGTAGTCAGTAAAGTTGAGTTTCGGGTTCTTAGCGGACCTTTCTATGATGAAAGGTAGTTGCACAAGAATATACATGGGGGTCACCAGCGCGGAGTACGGTCATGCCAGCATCATGACCGGCATGGGTCTGGGTAAACTATATGAATCCACAAACCTGAAATAAAACCAAATTGGCATAATTCCCCTCACTGACCTGACATTACAATTTTCCCAGATGGGTATACCACCATATTTCTGGCAATTGCACATATGGTAAATGATAAACGCCGCCATGCGCTAGCAGATGCAGTGTAGATCAAGAGCCGTTCCCCACGCGCAAAGTTCTGCCGGCTGAGAAGCCGCATCAAAAGCAAACGAAGAAACAAACATATGGAATTATAGCGCAGTAAGTTTTCGCAACCTGTGGTGAAGCATTAAGCTCGGCTGGCACCTCATTTTCGCACGTGCAACCCAAAAAAAGATGCAAATGTCGGGCCTGGAGTAATAAAAACGTGTTTGATTCATTGGCGGGCTATTATCCCCGAAATAACCCCAAATTACTATAAAAGTTTTGTTCATTAATCCTCTCCGGTTTTCTTGCAGGATTTTGGCACCGGACAAAAATACGTCAAACTTGTACGTTCCGAGCAATGCGCCACAGCATACGCGGGAATCCCAAGTCGCTCGGGCCGACTCGTCGTGTAAGGGCCCCACTTTGTTAGCTAAGTTGGCTTATAACTATAACAGCTGTTGGGTTTATTTTGTTTGGTAGGTATACTCTGATTATCTGTAATTGATGGGATGTTTTATGGTAGATCTACTGTCATTATGGTAGTAATTGATGGGGCTTATAAACCAACTCCAAACGGGGACCACCCTTTCGATATTTTGGATACCCATCCATGCCAATAAAATACATGGCGAATAGCTGAATTACCCTGTGGTAAACTAACATAACTATGGAGAATCACCATTTTTAATGGGTAAATCAACTATAAATATCTATAAATGGCCTCTTTTCATGTGGTAATTAAGCATCTGATGAACAAGGGAGCAAGCAAGCCAGTCGCCACCTTCGCTTTTGGCGACAGGGGCGGCCATGAAGCCATACTTATGCTAATCTTACGGCAAGACCCTGAGGTTTGCCCGGAATCGCAACGAGTGTCCGGGCATGATGATGGTGATGGTGATGGTGATGATGATGATGATGATGATGGTGATGATGATGATGATGATGACCACCAATATGCTCCGCATAAACAATGTATTTAACCCTTATTGAAGATCTTCAATGAATGGAAGAGTTTAACAGGGGTGGGAGAATTAAACCCTTATTGAAGATCTTCAATGAATGTAAGAGTTTAAGGGGGGTGGGAAAATTAAACCCTTATTGAAGAATCTTCAATGAACGTATAAGCTTAACGGGGGTGGGAGAATTAAACCCTCATTGATGATCTTCAATGAATGTAAGAGCTTAACGGGGGTGGGAGAATTAAACCCTTATTCAAGATCTTCAATGAATGTAAGAGTTTAAGGGGGGTGGGAGAATTAAACCCTTGTTGGAAGAATCTTCAATGAATGTAGAAGCTTAACGGGGGTGGGAAATTAAACCCTTATTGAAGATCTTCAATGAATGTAAGAGTTTAAGGGGGGTGGGAGAATTAAACCCTTGTTGGAAGAATCTTCAATGAATGCAGAAGCTTAACGGGGGTGGGAAATTAAACCCTTATTGAAGATCTTCAATGAATGTAAGAGTTTAAGGGGGGTGGGAAAATTAAACCCTTATTGAAGAATCTTCAATGAATGTATAAGCTTAACGGGGGTGGGAGAATTTATATGATATGTATAGTGTGAACAAAAAAAATATTGTAATCTTAGCCCGACGCTTCAAGCAAGAGTGACTTGTGTGCAACCCCATCCCCCTAGTATCCTGATGGGCCCCAAAAATGAATCGATCATAATAGATCCCCTTGTGAATTAAGTGAAAGTGTTGGTGTGAGCAATTTTATAGTGATAAACCTGGAGACGTTGACCCTCCTTTTGAACATGCATCTACAGAATCAAAGACGCTATGGCATTTTCAAGTTGACATTCTCTATAGAATTGCTGTCGCTAAGGTGGTTTTTGAGCATCATTTTCTATAGAATAGCTGACACCAAGCCACTCTCGTAAAGCCTTTTTTAGGTGGGGGGGTAGTTGGCCTTCTATAAAATCAGATTCCCCAAGTCTCATCATTGACAGCTGACCTGAATACTCCAGTTGCTCTTGCTCCAAGTGTTCAGTGTCAACCTGTTTTCAACATGAAATCTCTATAGAATCGCTGACACCAATCCTCTATAAAATTACAAACGTTGACACTGGGTAGGTACCCCTAAACAAAGGAGGGCCCTAAAACGCACCATGTTCCCAAGCTTAACTGTTGAGATTTTGCAGAGGAAATTGCAAGGAGGATCATAGCAGATCCAATTCATAGTCAAGATTTCTAGGGGTGGGAAGGACTATGACTAGAACCCTATCACGGATCAGTGGCTGCAACAGTAGAAAGCATGGCGCCCTAGGTCCAACTCACCTTCCGAGCGCCTCCTTGGGGATCTTCCAAGAGGCTGTTGGGGGGACTGGGGCCCGCAAACCTATCCTCTCAACCCTAAGAGTGGGTGGAAGGATAAACCCCAAGCACCATCTGCAGTAACTATCAAAGCATAGCCCTATCTTAGACATCCTGCAAGAAATGCCGAGGTGTGATATATATATATATGTATATCGCTCATTGACTCATTGATGAGCAAAACATGGACCCTTCAACTAATCAAGTTGTGCCCGACATCTATATCCCTGCTGTTGCTGAGTATCACCCAATGTTTCAATTTACCACCTACAGCAGCAATCTGAAACAACTATGGAACATGGCCCATTTGTAGATGATTTTACTTTTTTTAGAAATGGTGCTCGTCCACAACTATGTTAGATTGCCAAAGGGTATGTTGCATACAAACTCCCCATGGGATTTGCGTCTCTTGTCTTGTGTAGTATCCATTCTTCGACAACACCAGAGATCTCTGTAGCGTGGCAACATATAACGTACGAAGTACAAGGAACGTTAACATGCCCCCCCCACCCCACCCCACCCCATCATGACACCCGAACACACGCTAACAAAAACGTGCGTTCTACGAGCACGGTTTTCGGTCCGCTGGCATAAACATCTTCCACAATTTACCCTCTGGTAAATAAACAGTTCGACCCTGAAAATTGCCAATTGTTAATGGAAACTAGTCTTCCAACCCCGATGACTGCCAGGGTCGAACTGTTAATTTACCACAATTTAACAAAATGAAAACTTCCGTCCTCGCCCGAAAAACCAGGGCGCTGAATGGTCACCGCACCGTTCTTCAGCTTGGGAGGAAGAGGAGCCATTTCCACATCACCTCAGCGAAGGGGCTGGGAGGTGCTGAGGCTGGGATGTGCTGGGTTTATAATGTATGACGACTCCCCATAGGGTTATATAATGGAGGATACCCTCTGGTAAAGTAACGGGCAGGACTGAGGGTTGTCCCGGAATGGTCGTATGAACGTCAGTGGGAGGCTCATTTCTCTGCGCAGGTGCAGTGTTTTATGACTCTGGTACATCTGTGAGTTAGCGGGTCTAAGACGAATTTTTGGAAAAATCAGTCAGAAAAGTGAACCCTCTGCGGACTTCAGGCGTTTCGGCCATTTCCACTTTTTCAATCTTTTCGACTTTTTTGGCGAGTCCGGATTTTATAACTTATATGTAAACCCTAAATGAAGCACCTAATAGAAGTATGCGTATATGTTCCATGGGGCCGGGGGATTTTATAACTTATGTTATACCCTATATGAAACCCCTAATAGGAGGTATGCGTATATGTTCCATGGGGCCGGGAGATTATGACAAGGACATGTTATGACAAGGAAATCCCCCTAGCACTGGAATGATGGAACCGATGGGTTGCTAGCTCCGCTCTCGGGTATGGCCCTCCGGGCCATACCCTTGTAGGACGAGGGGTTGTCCCTTCGGGACAACCCCTCGTCCTGTGGGTAAAGTAACATAACTTTGGAAAATCACTATGTTAAACCATGGTACACCAAGCATGAATCACCCATTTTCCCATAGCCATGCTAGTTTACCAGGTATAAGGATCTAGTACGGGACTAAAAACGTGTTATACGGGTTCTATCTCAGAAACCAACGAAGTCTTCAACGTTTAAAATCCACGTTTGGATCACTGGGCCCCACCCTTTAGGATTTGATTTGAGTCTAAGGTGTCTTTTCATGTTAGACCTAGGGCCCTAGAGATTTAAGTTCTTCCCAAACGCAGATCCAGGAAGAGGTTTGGATAATATATATGTTATATAATGTTATATATATATAGTGTTAGTGGATGGTTTACTTTGGATAGTATTTACATATATGTATATATTATGCCCAACAACCATATCAAGTGTGGAAAACCTGTGCGTAATTGAAACTTATGGGCTAATTATATGCATCTCCAGTAATTGTCGGAAAGAAGACTGGACTATGGTGACTTGAGTTTCACAAGCGCAAATCCAAAATTCCAAAATGGTAGATCCACATCTCACTTATGAGGTCCCTAGCAGCGGTGTAGCCCCATTCGTGGGAATTGTGCTACTCCAACCTAGTGAAATCACCCTGAAAGACTGTCATGTTACATCGTGTTATAGCCATTCAAAACCAAGTTTCACCATGTTTGGGGCTTAAACCCCCAAGGTGTATCTCATTTTTGATGGACAAATCACCACAGTTTCCCCGTCCAAGTGTCAGTTGTCCACTTCCAACTCCAACTCCTTCACCTAAGGAAGTTAACCCTCCAGAAAACTCAGAGTTTGCTATGGAAGATCTCGGAAGTATGGGATTTTCAGGGGAAAATGTGGGATGATATGGAATGATAAGGGGATAATAGCACTTTGGACATGAATTTGACCCATTTGACCTAGGCAAACCCAATCAACCCAGTTCATGTCTGAAACTTCGAAGTCGGGTGTTTGATATGAAGCCTCCATCAGTTCAAATATGGGGCTGCTCTAACTATCCACTCAGTTCACTGGAATCACTGGAACCGCCCGGGGCCCACGGATGATCTAAGCGCTGTGTGCAAATGTCGACATTTAAGAATAGATTTTGAGATTGATTTAGATGGAATAACAACTGGAATTTTTGTTGTTTTTTTCTATGAGTGCTGTTTTTTTTATCATCTTCCCCAAGTATGTGGCGCTGTGAAGGTTATTCAATAACTCACCACTGCAAAAAACTGGCGTCAAAACTCTTAGGAACATGTGATTTTGTGAGTGCAAAACTGCCTGGATTATCAAAACAAAAATGAATTTGATGAAGCTCTGTCCCAATTTTCTAACAGCGCAACTGTAGCAGAAAAACGCAGATTTGAAAGGCCCATTGCCAAAAAAAAACTGGGAGCAACATCCTGCAGTTTAGAAATGTGGATGGAAAAACTATGGCTGAAGCATGCTGAAACTACCAAGTTTCTATCTTGCAGAGCGTTGGCAACGGAAGTTGGGTCACCATTGCGATCCCAACCAAGACTCACCCAAAAAGAAGCGCAGGAACTCGAGAAAATGACCCGTCCCCCAGTCCCCCAGCCCCTGGAGTATGCAACCAGTCCCCTTAGGCAATCAAACATGTCAGTTGAACATCACCATGTGTACACCCCACGTTCCTCAAATAAACGGATAAACCCATCATGTTTTGACTGTACAGTCGCTGAAGTTCGGGCGTGAGACTCCCCCGCATTGCAGTTGGAAAAAAAACATGCTCAGCAACATCCGCATCTTTCTGTTGGTTTCACACATTTAAACATGTTTAAACCCTAAGCCAGCCCCCAAACAAATAAATCACCACCACAACCAAACCCGCCATCGCAGAGGAACGTTTGTGATGTCGTGAAAGGCTTGCACCGTCATGAAGCGGCCAAGCCAATGTACCAAGCCTGTGATCGCATCGGCACAGGATTCTGCTGATGAAAGGATTGATGTTTGGTTCAAAATCGCTGAAACAGAAAGGGAGTGATTATAATCTGATTATAAAAATCAATAAAGCCCCTATAGTATTAGCAACCCACCAGCAAACAGATCACGAAAAAGGGAGGTTACAGCCAGATTTGCGTGAAGTTTCTACTATACAATCTATCTTTATGGACTGGAGGTTAGTATAGACAGAAACCAAGTTTCTTTTTCCCAGTTTATAGGGGGTTCTTGCAAAAGTTCCCATGAACTCCGAGATAGAAGTTGTGCTCATGTCCCCACATGCCCCATGGTGCTAGGATATTTACCAACATCTACTCCTCAAAATGATTCAAATGTAGGTATACAATGTAAATAGTCCATACATGGCGCAAATGGGTGATGTTTTTGTTGCCCCTTTTTTATCGGGAGGGACCGGGAGGGCATGAGATCAAAGCAAAGGCAGAGACACGGAGCCACCGCTTTGGCAGTGTTGTGTGTCTTGCTATCTGGATATGTGGCAACCCCCAAATGGATGTAAACAAAAAGTTTGGAAGCTGGACATTCGATATTGAATATCTGATGATATAATGTGGGTAAAACAATGTCGTTTTTGCCACCCATGACTGGGAATGGTAAGTTTATACCACCTATTTCCAAATGGTGATGACTGGGGGATGGTGCAAATGGCATTCTTTTACCCACATTAGTTTAATTCCGTTGCAACAACCTGGCCGCAGTCTTGACCATTTCATGTTAACCGACAACTCTGAAAAAAATTAAGACGCTGGGTGCTGGTTTCAATCACAAAAAAAGGAACGACCAACATGGTTCAATTCCAGATAGGAAATGATTTGTGGTTTGGAAGCAATCATCTTTGGCTTCTTTGACGGGTTCCGTGTTGAATTTCAGAAAACGAAAGCAACCAAGTGGCAAACCCAGAAGTGGCACCCCACTTTGTTCTTTTATTCCAGATCAGACACCTGGTAAAAATTTGGTAATTAATTATGATTTCTGGCTTCAGCTAGTTCGGTTCATTACTACCCCCATCACCTTAAATATCTTAAGTTCATCATCAACATAGACTAGAATAGGTGGAGGTGACCCATCAACACTGGCGTTTAAGGGAAACTCAAAAAAGGGATGCCTATGGCTAGCGGCTGGCCGCCTTACCATGCCTTACCCCCAAGCCGCCTATCAAGATGAATACCAGCAGCAGCCATCGACAGCACAAGGTCGCACGGAAGCGGGGGATTGGCGGCATTGGAATTCCCGGTTTGTCGAGGAATTGCTTGGCCTCGGGGCGATTTTTCAGCGAGTTCGATGATACGTTAGGATTGCTAAGCCCAAAAAAAGAGAAGATAGTGAAATCCTGCGAAACTGGTGATTTATATACATCATTATACATCTATCATCTATCTTTTTTTGGGGAATACTATATCATTATAAAAATACTATAATATATACATATATACATATATATTTATTTATTTAGGAGGAGAAAAAAACAACATATGCAAATTATAGGGGGCTGCGATCGATCTTCGTATACCTCCAGGATCAACTCGACGAACTGCTCGAGGGGCACCCTCCAAAGCTGACGTTACCCTGCCACCATATATGGTTCACCATATCTTGAGGAGCCATGCAGCGTTTTGAGACCGATTGAACTCATATTGTTGGTTGTAAGATTGGTTACAAATAATTATAAGATATACAAAGATATATAACATATGAAATGTAAGAGTTATATCCCATCCTATGGCCATTCTGGTCGGTTAAGAGCTAGGTTTTTGCTGCTAACACCCCATGGCTTGAGGAAAAAAAACATTGTTCTCGGATTTGCGCAAGATGCCCTCACCCCAAACTATATCTATAAATATATATATATGCACATATACGCGCATATGTACATGTGGATAGATAGATAGATAGATAGATAGATAGATAGATAGATAGATAGATAGATAGATAGATAGATAGATAGATAGATAGATAGATAGATAGATAGATAGATCGATCGATCGATCGATCGATAGATAGATAGAAAAATAGATAGATAGACGGATAGATAGATATAAATAGACAGATCGATAGGTAGATAGACAGATAGATAGATAGACAGATAGATAGATAGATGGATAGATAGATAGATAGACAGATAGACAGATAGATAGATAGATGGATGGATGGATAGATCGATGGATGGATGGATGCAATGGATGGATGGATGGATGGATGGATGGATAGATCGATGGATGGATGGATGCAATGGATGGATGGATGGATGGATGGATGGATGGATGGATGGATGGATGGATGCAATGGATGGATGGATGGATGGATGGATGGATGGATGGACGGACGGATGGATGGATGGATACATACATAATTACATGCATGCATACATGCATACATGCATACTTGCATACATGAATGCATACATGAATGCATACATACATACATAACATAACATAACATTACATTACATTACATTGCATACATTGCATACATTGCATATATTACATTACATTACATTACATTACATTACATTACATTACAAAACATAACAAAGCATAACAAAACATAGCATAACATACATACATACCATACATACCATACCATACCATGCCATGCCATGCCATGCCATACCATACCATACCATACCATACCATACATACATTACATACATTACATTACATGACATGACATGACATGACATGACAGGACATTACATTACATTACATTACATACATATACATATTTATATATATATATATACAGTTGCATAATACCACAATAAACTTCTTAAATTCGACGGATGTTTCATCATGCAAAATCTAGAAAATCACCAAGCAAAGCCAAGAAATCGAAAATAACATCAAACGAAAAACCCAACCCATGGTGCGATTCATGATTGAATCGTGTTTCATGCCTAAACCCTATTTTCCTTCGGTAATCACCATGTTTTCCATCTGTTTCAACGCCAAAGCACCATTTTTCTTCATGAAATCCCAATCGTTCTTGATCAAATCCCATGAATCCCACCATTTTTTCATGATGAAATCGGTGAAAATCCACTAAACTCACAAAAGATTCATTATAAATCTCCATAAATCTCCATACATCTCTATAAATCTCCCAGCTTTTCAGCTTTTTTCCCCACTCAAAAGCGAGGAGCCAAGCCATCCTGCAGATGTCCCGACACTTGGCGTCCCGAAGCTTCGTGCTCGACCGCTGCCTCCGGGTCTGCGTCCTGGTGGAAGTGATGGATGGCGACCAAGGTGGTGCCCCAGTTCGTTCGCTAAGTTGGTGAACATAACTCCAATTTCACTATGGTTTTTGTTGGTGGTATAGTTGGTTTATAACTCCAATAACTATGGTTTATAGGTGATATATCATGATATAACTATAGTTAATGGTCTAATAAACTATAGATAAACTAAATTTATAAACTATAGTTAATTAACTATAGATAACCATTCACTATAGGTTTATAATTCCAATTATAATTATGGTTTTTGTTGGTGATATATCTATAGTTCATGGGCTGATAACCAATTTATAACTGGAAAAAATAACGTAGCTATGGAAGCCATGGCCCATAGAAATAGATGATTTATCATGGTTTACCTATTAAAATAGTGATTTCCCATAGCTACGTTGAATAACCCGAGGGTAGATGATGATTTTAGATCTAGAAAAACATGATTTTGGAAAAAACATGATGATTTTCCATATTTTAGATTTACCATTTGTATCATTGTTTTAGATTTACCTGTGAAAATGATGATGATTTTCCATATAGCTAGGCTATGTTCATGTTGAATAACATTGAATAACCATAGAGTACCCTACAGTAAATCAGAACAGTTCGAGCCTGCCATGTTTTGGGAGAAGATGAGGTTTAAAGATTGGCCATGTTCAGAATCAAACTGTGATTGGCGGGGCGAGGGCAAGTGGGGTTTAAAGTTTTAAAAGTGTTTTGAATGCTATAGAAACTGATAATCTGATAGATAGTTAAGTTGGAAGTGAGGTGTATAAACTACAGAAACTGAAGATGTCAGGACTATAATCATCTTGCAACTGCTTTTTTTTTCGTGGTTTGATTTGTATACACTTTGACGGTGTGGAATTCCATGGGCAAATGGTGGTTGTTAACCAACCAGATTGGGATATCCTTGCAATGGGCATAGCGGCATAGCGTGGGATATGACATGATGTACTTACCAGCAATTTGATGTTGACTTTGCCCAGAAATGGGCTGCAATGGGCTCTCAATTTACAGTGTCAATGAGGTTATGTGTTTTTTGCGTGTCCCCAAAAAAAAATGAACAAATGGGAAAGTAATGGAAAGTATCTGGCCAAGAAAAATGTCCCTTGAATCCCCTGCTACACCTGGTTGGTGGTTGAGCCACCTACCCCTCTGAAAAATGATGGAGTGAGTTCGTCAGTTGGGATGATTAAATTCCCAACTGAATGGAAAGTCATAAAAATCCATGGTTCCCAAACCACCAACCAGTGATTATTAACCATCATTAACCATCATTACCCCATACTAAACCAGTTCCCAACCACCAACCAGACATTTGTCTGGGTTAAATCATGATGTTCCTAAGGGGCATCACCTTATAGTTAATTACCACCAACCACCAACCAAACACTAAATAGGTGCTATAAACCATTGCCAAATGGCTGGTAACCACTATTCATAGTAACCACTATAGTATATTAACCACTATTAATCCCTACAGTTTCCCAACCACCAACCAGTGATTATTGTTATTCCAATTATCAACCATTAGAAAAACCATAGATTAACCATTGAATCCCCTGTTGCTACACTAACCAGCTACAGAATTCCAAGCCCTGCTGGGTTCCAAACCACGCTCCTCGTGCATCAGTTCCCGCGATTCTCGCTCTCCGAGCTCCGTGTACCTGTCCTGACGGCACGGCGCCAAGGTCGGACGGCAGACGGCAAATGAGGTGGTCAGAACGGTACTGTCGGACGGCAATTCATGGTGACTCATATTACTTTATGGGAATCCATTGCTGATGAATTGGGATATAACCTAGTAGTTTTTTTACCTAAATATGTTTTCCCCACCTGCTAGGTGAGGGTTGTTAGATTTTATCACAGTTGTTCTTCTCCTCCTCCTCCTCCTCGGCTAGCTATCCTCCTCCTCCTCCTCTTCCTCCTCCTCGTCCTCCTCCTCCTCCTTCTCCTCCGCCTGTTTCTCCTCGACCATGTCTGCATCAACTTCCACCTCAACTTCCGCCTTGCCAACTCTTGGCCAAGCTCTTTGCCAACTTCCCAGCTCAGTGTGCACCGCTGGACCTCAACCTGGACCTCAACCTGGGACCTTCCGAGCTCAGTGTGCACCGCTGGACCTCAACCGGGGACCTTCCGAGCTCAGTGTGCACCGCTGGACCTCAACCGGGGACCTTCCGAGCTCAGTGTGCACCGCTGGACCTCAACCTGGGACCTTCCCAGCTCAGTGTGCACTGCTGGACCTCAACGGCCAGATAGAATGCCAGAAGATATGCCAGATAGAATGTCAGAAGATATGCCAGATAGAATGCCAGATCGAATGCCAGAAGATATGCCAGATAGAATGCCAGAAGATATGCCAGATAAAATGCCATGAGATATGCCAGATAGAATGCCAGAAGATATGCCAGATAGAATGCCAGAAGCTATGCCAGATAGAATACCAGATCGAATGCCAGAAGATTTGCCAGTATTAAAACGTATAAATTTAAATGTCATGGTGGGGATCACTCGAAGTAAAGTATGGTTTTTTTATGGAGATGCTACCAGTTATATCGATGATGAAACCAACAATCAAAAGCTGATATCGATGTTGGTAAAGCAACGCCGGATCCATCACTGCCGCCAACAAAATCGCCATCTCAGTATCAATGGGTGGCATGTTTACCATCCCCAGTCATGATAGCTTATAACGTTGTTCTTTTAACATTAATCCTATTTACAATGTCCCTCCCCCGGGGCTACCAGTGCCGTGTGAGATGGCAATCTGCCAAAAAATGGGAAATGACCAGGAAATTTCGTGATTTGAATCGGTTTAATCTATGATCATGAGAATGAATGGAAACATGTCATGGGGTTGGTATATGCATCCAGATCATTGCAAGTTTCATGTGGAAACTAATGTTCTCATGCTTTAGGGAGCCCTCAAATTTGCATGTTACCTCGCCCTGATGCCTAAACAAATGAGTGAATATTCATTTAATCCCCGAACTGGTTTGAGATGATTTGACAACACAATCAGGAGTGATCCGTATGTTTGAATATTCCTGGCGGGCAAAAGCGGGGTTTCCTGCCAATGTTCCCTCCAATAAAGAGATTTAACCATACAAGTGCAGTAGCAGGAATGCCAAATCATAGCAAAAATATCCAAGTAATATGCAACACACACACACATATTATATATATATAAATCTGTGTGTGTGTGTGCGTTTGTGTGCGTTTGTGTGCGTTTGTGTGCGTATGTGTATACATCTAAAGACCTTTTACCATTTGAAGCGTCTTGAAGCCATCTTGAAGCCCTCTCGAGTCCCGTCTCCTCCGCAGGAGATTTCCTCATCATCTTCCTTAACATATCCATGGCGACGACGCGGAGCCACTGTGATTTTTCGACGCACGATTTGGTCGGACGGGAGGCCACCGTTGGTAGCTTTGAGCCAACGGCTGGAGTGTAGGGGCGGAGTCATGCATGTCTAATTTCTTAGATGCCCATAATAGGTATAGCAGATGGTATAGCAACCCAAAAAAGATAGAAAATCCAGTAATACTAACAAGATAGAAAATCCAGCCTTCACTATTTTGAAAAAAATAATGGGGATTTACTCTTTATGACTTGTCTGTCTTTTGGGGGATGACGATGCCTTACATTCTTTGTTTCGCTAGTTGAGTTCATATATCATACATCTCCTTCCATCATCATTTCTAGCAAAAAGGGAAAAATATTAATTGAACTGCGCAATGAAGGTTTTCTGTATACCATCCATGAATTATAAGTGCTGCCATCGGATGGGGGCGCTTCTGTGGGGGATAACCCCCAGATTATCCCACATTTGGATGATGGCAGGGTGCTATCCATGGATCTGTGTAATGTGGTTAAAACAATAATTAAACCATCCGCCAGTCATCACCATAAATAGGTGGTATGGTTACCATTAAACCATTCCCAGTCCGGGTGGTTTATGACTTTTGGCCCTAACTGGCTGGTTTCCAGGATGCGCAGTCATAAAAAGAGCTTCATGATACTTATACCACGGTATGTCCACTTTAATATCTTTAATGCGGGCGCTTGTGCTGAGATACATCCTGATTGTTATACTTCAAATGCCTTGGAAAAAGTGAAGAAACAACATCTACAATGATTTCCACCAGAACGCAGTAGAATCACGCAACAATGTGATCGTAAACCCACCTAAAGCCCACACACACATGCTGTTTGAAGTCAACAGTAAACTTAAGGAAGACCCAACGGGTAGCAAAAAAACAGTCAAACAGTGGGCGATCATGAGCAATCATCATTGTCCAAGACCTGAATGTGCTAGTGCCTGCAGTCTAGATACCACTAAAAGTTTTATAAATGACTCATTGGAAATCATCCACCAAAATCTGATACTGATGAAATGCTTTGGGATTCCTATGAAACACGGTAAATTTCATGGGATTGTAATGGGATATAAACCATTTACCAACTGGTATCAACTGGTGCAGGATTTCTTCGATTTCTTCCATCAATCTCAGTAAAAAAGTATGCAAATACCCTCTGGTAAATTAACATAGACCCTGAAAATAGATTAGTTTTAATGGAAACTAATCTTCCAACCCCTATCTGCCAGGGTCTATGTTAATTTACCAGAGGGTATGATCAAATATGTGCATATTTTGTTCCGCTCGTTGCTTGAACAACCAGATCCAAATCTAACAGCCAACCAGATCCAACCAGATCAAGCACTGTGGCTTGACATCCCTTTGGCAAAGACCCATGGCTGGAAAATGAGCAACCCCCATTGCTGATTTCGCAGCTAGCCCTGTTTTTGTTGACCCCGGAGGGTATATCCCATAATCATCCCAAATATATATATATATATATAAATATAATTAATTATACATATATATATATATATGATTACATGTATATATATATACATATATATATATACATATATATATATATATCCTCCCATGATATTCACAATCATGCCATTAATATCAACTTATCCATAATCTTATCTTCTGGTCCCCAATCAGCTCCTCCACCACCCCCCCGGAGGCATGACTTAACTCCTGCGCAGGCGTTGAGTCCTAAAAATGGGGTGCCTCCGGTGTCCTCAACCTGGCGAATTGTTGGTAGATCCCTTCTTTAACAGAGATCATAGGAAACTAAATATGGAAAATCTGGAAACATACCCACTATAAATCGAAGTTTATAGCTGGGAAAATCATATAAATGGATGATTTTCCAGATAGCCACGTTTGACTACCGGAGGCTTTGGGAAAATGACGATCGTCCAACGGAATTCGGAATAAATGGGTGCAGCCAATTTTCTTTAAGCCGCACGGTAGATGGGACCAAAAATGTTTTGGTGATTTGAACATAGGGGAAACTATATATATATAGGGTATAAGTACATGGGATATACCCTCAAACTATATATATATAATAATGAATAAGTATGCGATTGAGGGTATATCCCATCATCATCCCTTAAATATATCCCATAGGGATGCAAACAGCTTCAAAGCCGCACGGTCGTGGTAAACCAAGCACCCCAAGGAGCAGTTCGCCACTGTGGGAAGCGTTGCCTTCGGTTCAAGGTGGTGCCCCCACAGTGGTGTACCTTGGTGTATAAGACCCATCGAACTAGAGTTAGTGAGTTAGCTTATCACAGTAATACAGTACACCCAACCAAATAACCTATATAGTGACCTAGTCGTTAATCATAACTTTCCGTATTGGAATTGCCAGAATTTGCACACACATGTCCAGTCAATTCCATGGTTCATTGATCGAATCATAATTGGTTGAATTTTCTTCATCAATTTTGTCCATGGCATGAAGGTGCACAGCAACATTTCATTGGTTTACACCAAATTTGATGTACTCTCATATGATTACAAGTTATCGTTTCTTTGGGGGGCCTATCGCGTTACGTGGTTTTTTCGTACTTTCTAAACACAACTAGACCCTCCCTTACTAAAGTAATCTACCCTTATTGGCTTATTTTGGCACTATCTCCTATCAAATCCCTTTTTTGCCGGGTAAAACTACAATCTTTATATCCAATTGTAATTATATTGGCATGTTATCTAAAAATATCCCGGAATTTTAGAAATATATATCCCGTGAATCTTTACCCTTAAAAGAAAAAAATGTTTATATCCAGTATCTCCCCATATCCAACATAATAATTTTCATGCATGAAGAAAATCCCTATCCCCGTCACGTTCATCCCTCCATCCTGGCCACGATGGTCTACACATATTATCCCCATTGTATTCTCTTTATAAGTCAGTGGGATATGAATATATGGGATATATCTTAGTTAAAATATCCCCATATCCCCATTCATATCCCCATATGGCCCATATGTTTTTGTTTCTGGAAATGTAGTAGCCCTAAATCCACTGGCTAATCAGCATGTATCCCAACAATGTCCTTTTGGTAAAAATAGAGGGGCCGGGAGCTGGTATACCATCTATCATCATTTACCTGTTGTTAAAGGGATAAACAAACCCCTCTATTCACCAACCAACCAATGGGAAAAGGACATCTACGGCATATCCCCTATTTTCAAACAGATCCATGGGACTTAGCTATCGAACTGCTGCGCGACCTTGGGACTGATGACGGAAACCCAGCTTGTCCTGCAGCTCTTGCTTCAGCTCGCCTGACAACTCTGGAGATGAATGAAGATTCATGTTGGTGAATTCCCTATTAATCACCATTAAATCATTATTAATCACCATAAATGGAGATTACCTATCATCATTTCAATGGGTAGTAAACAGAACTGACAAATCAAACTTGAGTTCCCTGAATCTCCCCATGCTGATTCACATCAAATCAGATTTTGAATCCCAACTCAAAAACCCCATCAACCCCCATGAAAATATATTACCATCTGGTTATTTAACAGTTCGCCATGGAAAATCCACCCTTTGTTAAGAACGGTAAACCATCTATTTCGATTAGGGCCATGGCTTAACCATGGCTATGTTAGTCATAACCAGAGGGTAATATCCACTTGTTTTCATGGCATCAATCACCTCAAGTCACCAGGGCAGGTCCCAAGGGCCCCAACCTTCATTGGCTTCCAATGTGTCGTGCGCCGCTTCCAACGCCGGAGCAGAGGGGAAAGAGCCAGGCTCCTGGCTGCGGGATGAGATTGGCTATGGGATTTCATGGGGTTCAACTAAGAAAAATGATGATTTGATGGGATTTAAAGATATTTAACTTAAGAGAAATGATCATTTAATAAGTTTAAAGAAACTTAACTTAACTATGAAAAAATTATAACTTAATATAATTCAATAGGTTTTAATAGGATCTGACTAAGAACAATGGTGATATAATGGGTGTTATATGGCTTAAACATGCTTAAACCATCAAAAAGATAAGTTTAAATCAGACTACCGGGATTTAACTAACAACAATGGTTATTTTTCATGGGTATGATTGATATTGATATATTGATTATATAATTATATATATATGGGATTTAGACAGCAACAATGATGACTATGATGATTTAATGGGATCTGATGAGCGTGTACCCTCTGGTAATCAAACATGCTTTGCTGCAAAATCCACCATTTAATTCGGTGAGTTTTCCAGCTATAAACTTTCATGCTTGTCATTATTATCATTTTTATGGGATTGTCCATTTCCACGTTTGATTACCAGAGGTTACACCAACTTGCCATCTCAAAATGTGGAAGATGATTTTCGAAACATCTATACCACTGGCAGTGGATCTTGTGATACCCCTAGTCTTGGGCAAATCTATTTAGATCTGGACAGGTTGATGTTGATTAGCCTATTAGCTGCACACAGCTGTCTCAGTTTCTCCTAGCACTTTTAGTACTGGAAACTCACCTGGCAATTTAGAGTCCTCTGTGTGTAGCTCATGTTCTTGTGACACATTAGGGTGTCCATGCCCCATGAGTTAATACCTCTCATGGCGAGAAAGCATGAAAGAACCGGTCATGACAGACCTGAACTGACCACAAAAACACTGGGTATTTGTGTCGTAAATGTTTGCCGGATAGGGTTTGATCCTCATTCATTATCTAAATATAACTATGTATGTTTTATTATCTAAAGATATCTGAAGATTATGATGATGGAACTTTTCATTTATCGTTGTCATTCTTGCTGTTCATTATCTAAATAATTCAAATGACAAGTTCTCCTGAAAAAAAACGTCACAGATTCAGCTGTCCCATCCACTTCGGTCTGATATGAGCAACTGCTTGGTAGACCTTAGTAGCGCAGATAGGACAAGTTCATCTATGGCACAAACAAAACATCACATGATCAATTAGTTAATACTACTTACTTACATATCCCAGAACCAATAGAACACACACACACACACGTATATATATATATATATATACATACATACATACATTGTATCTCCATCAAATCCCAAGCCAAATATCTGACGACCAACCGGTTTTACCTCCAACTCACACCAGCGAGTTGTGTCCCCCTCGCAGTGTCCTGCGACTTCTTGTTCTCACAGGACGAGCAACACGCTGACCTTCGGCCAGGTCGTTGAAGTCCACAACAGATGTAAAAAATCCTCGAGAAATACCCTCTGGTAAACTGGCATAACTATGGGAAAAACAGCATTGTGTATAATTCATTTTAGAATAAGTAAAATCAATTATAAATGTATAATATAACATATATATATATTATACATGTATATATGTATATGTATATATATGTGTGTATATATATATATATATGTGTGTGTATGTATATATATATATATATGGGCCATTTTCAATAGCTATGCTAACATCGGACGGTTTTTCAGTTTGGCTCCAAACATCGGGCTTGATCCTGGGGTCCCGGCCACATGCCACCTGGCTGAAGGTAGGCTGGGTGGCGAAAATATGGAAATCCCTAGGTTTCCTGTTTGGAAATGAGGAAATGATCCGCAGTGATGGTGGATTTGTCTTTCTCACCCGAAAGGGGCTGAGAAAGGGGCTGATTGGCGTATCGAAATCCCGTAAAGGGATGATTCTCCCCTCCAGTTTTTTTTTCGTTGCAGAGTGGAGATGGGGCTCACAGCGGCCCGACCTCCTCAACAGGCAGAACGACATCCGCGGCCCTTTAGTCTGGCGCCCTAGGTGATGCTGTACAGCTTCGAATAGGGCTATGTTTCTGTGTAATTCTGTGCATTAGTAAATGGGATATAATTTTGGACGCTCAGGGTGAAAAATAATCTGAATTTAGGGGGGATAGTCAGGATGGGGATCTAACCCCCTAGGTCCAGTGGTTTTTTTTCTTTGTCCGGTGGGGTTCCTTGGGTGAGTCTATTCATATTCACCCCTTGAGCCCAAGTGACGCGGCAGACTGGAAGGATGCCCAGCATGTACAGGGGCAAACGTACACTTTTAGCATGTTTTAAATTTTAGCTAAGCTGATGAAATGACTATACATCAAGAAGTTCACAGCACATACTGCTCTTATTTATGTGTGCTGTGTGCCGTTGATATCTACATATATATATAATTATATCCGACAATTATGCCACTAACCAACCCTCAGACACCTGACTGCCCGTAGAGCCGCCTTTGTCCCCCAAAGTGATCTTGAGGTACGGGGTCTGCAGTTTCCCAGTGCCTTAGGCCTTTCTGGTCAAGCTGCAACTTACAACTGGCCGAGCACCATGCCACGCACCACGCACCGCCCTCAGAAAAAGAGGCAAGCATTGCTGGGAAAATCCAACTGAAGTTGGCTTTTAGTGCTTAGTAACTGCGGCAAGTCCCCCACAGAATAAGTGGGAAATCGTAGCAGGTCGGGGGCTCGGGGGGTTTTGGAACCCAGTTACTAGGCACCAACTCAAGCTGGATCATCCCAGTGCCTAAAAGGGCACCGGAAATAGCGCGCTCTGTACATGAGGCAAATTCCATCACACTGCCGCTGTTGTACGGAGATCCTGGCAGAACTGCCGAGCAAAGGTGGTAGATACCTGTTTCCCAACTGGGTCGAAATGGAGAAACCGACGTGTCATCCAAAGTCTGAAGCCAAATCAAAAATCCAAGTTGGGAAATGATACTAGCCCTCACATGTTTTTTTGGCACATGGTCTTAGGGTGTATCATTGTGCTTCCTACTGTATCCCTGCAGCATCTCAGGTGGTGACAGAATCCAATGATTCCATTCCATGCCAGATTTTTCTTGATTGAAATACGTACCATTCCAGTCACGTA
>CAMXCT020004779.1:325175-442675 GCA_947184155.2 Cladocopium goreaui | reverse complement strand
GATTTGAATAGGACAAATGATAGAACCATAGTGATGGTGACTGCCAAAGACAACAGTAACTTTGGACACCGGGTCCAAGGACATTCAGGAGCTATTTCTGGGGTGTCTAGGCCCATGGAAGGGCGAAAATCGTGTCCCTCAACTTCTAGAGCATCCCATTTGTTCAGCTGCTCTTCTTCACACACATCCCGGTTGTGTTTATCCTTTTTTCCAGTGTCTCCACCCTTTGTTCACACACACACACCTGTTTCACCAAGAAAAAACCTTCCCCTACTATGTTCTCTAAACATATTGTTTTTTTGAATGTACATGTTCAATAATCATCACCAAAAAAAGGGAATACATGTTCTTTTTTTAAGGAAATATCTTTATCAAACATCAACTAATATTGATAATAGATATCTGATAGCATTATTTCATATGTTCTATCTATTTCACTCAACCCCTCCTAACCCACCAACCACCAACCACAACCCGCACGCCACGAGCCGCATGCGCCGCCTGCGACTGGCTCAACTGCCGCAGCTGGGCCGAAGTGGCCATCCATTGCTCCTGGGTCTGCGACATTTGCATCACCTGCGACCGCCCGCGGCTGGCGGAAGGCCCGTCGATGTTTTTGTTGGGCCGTGGAAAACATGACAAAAATAGCAGAAACATGTCAGAAACACTAATTGATAAACGAGAAACATGTGATTTTGTTGTTAGTTTCTTGTTTAAGTCAATTTTAGCCACTTACTGTCACAAATAAGTGGGAGGCTTGCCGAACAGTCAAGTTCATGTTGTTTTTTTGGTCGAACGCACCCAAACATGGCTCAAAACATGTCCAAGCTGGATGATTAAACAGCTCAGGGCCCAACTAAACACAACATGGATCAACATTGTGATTCGTCACTATCCAAACCTTTTTGTTTAACTTATGGTTTCATCTACAAAACCTCCTAAAACAATGGTAATTTTAACCTGCTCTATCTTGTTGGAGGCTACCAACTATTGTTTCCCTATAATGTACCACCAGATATAATTTAGTCTGAAAATAGTACCCAGGTCCAGTGTGGTTCATCATCATTTTCCCCAACAAACTCATTGGGAAAACTGAGCCATGTTGGATCAACCAGCTTTCACTGGGTCCATGCTCAACCCTAAACCTGGCATGAAAATCGTTCGATTTGATTCAGGTTCATCAACAAATTCCTAAATCTAAAGATCTATAAAACCCCCACATACCCCAAGGTAGATAGAACAGTGTCAAACCTTGAAATATGAAGTAACAATATGATACAATATGGTTTACTGACATCCTGAAAACATGTTTGCATCTTTTTCTTTGATTTGCTTAAGGCCACCCCATAAAAAATTAAAACGTATTCCCTTACAGTATGGATTCCGCATTTCTAGTGTATTTATCTGTATTTCCCATTGGGAAAGTCAAAACCACCGACTAAACAAGCCCATGTTTTCGGGGTTGCCAAAGGTGGGTTTGTTATTGAGGTGATTATTATGCTGGGATGTTAAGTAACCAAAAGTTAAAAAAAATACACCTCCATATTTACGTCCCGATAGGTTTCAAAAAAACGAATTTACGAAGACAAACGCATCCAAATATCCAAAGAAAATCCAAAAATGAATTAAGATCCAACAGATCCAGGGTCCCTCCCGGTGCCTTCGCCGGCGACGCCGTCGCCTGCGGTGCCACTGCATGTGGCGCCCGCCGCGGCCGCGGCCGTGCCTTTGCACGCAACAAGTGCTGCGTGGCCGGCGCCGCAGCCGCTGGCTGCCGGGGTGCCTGGCAAAAAATGCTGTCACCCCAAAAAAGATTGGCAAATTCCTACAAACATGATGGTAAACTCTGGAAAATCAATGCGAGAAATTATACTTAGATGGGCCATGGGATTAGCTTAGTGGTTAGTAACTGGTTTATATACTATGGTTGAGTGAGTTATAAGTTATAAGCACGGCAAATCTTAGTTGGGTGGGAAAGAATGCTGAACTTGGGAATCTCCGCGGCAGCCAGAAAGTCAAGTCTGATTATATAATTTTACACATTCATTGACTAAGAGGTAATCCAGAAGTCATTGGGATTTTCTGGATAGGTGGATATATATATATATGTAAAAAGATAGGGGTTATATCCCAACTCTTGGAGGAGTGCATCCTTACAATCTGGTTTATTTTGCACATCTAACATCATCTAACTATAGCTAAAATCACTAGAAAATAGAACTGAGTATAAACCGAGTTGGACAACTACTGGGCACCACCTTGTACCAGTATAGCAACCACCACAAAGAACAGTGGGCAGGAAAAACCTTTTTTGGAGTTGGATTTGACTTTTCTTTTTTGGGGGTATATTAAACGAAATGTGCAAGAACCGGGGGTTCCCCGACATAAAGTTGGATTGTCTGAATGCATTGCGAAGTTTTTAATCTAGAACATGAAGATCCCTATCAACCCAGTGCCACCCAAAGTTAGAAAAAAATGTGGGTTCACCAGCCAAAAGAACATGGTCTTGGAGAGGGAGTACAGGATGGTGCCCCCCAGTTATAAGTTGGTTTATAAACCCCATTAACTATAGTTATATCTGCCATAAACCATAGTTATGGGAGTTATAACCAACTTAGCTAACTATGGGGCACCACCTTGTTGTATAATATAAATCGATTTGCTGCCACTCCCAGTGCTGTCAGGAATGAAAAACCTGATTTCTTAGCACCAAAAATCCTATGGCTTGGCCCAAAATCCAATGGCTTGTCAGTCTTGGACAAAGCCAACATAACCCAACTAACTATATACCATATATATATATATATTTATACATATATATTATATATACATATATATATATATATGGTCACCCCCCCCCTACGACCCCCCAATGTGTCATTTGTATTGTTATTTACAGCATAAAATGCGTATTTTTAGTATTCCATTTTTGTCTTCTTCGTATATAGTCATAACAATACAATATCTTAAGGCACTTTGGGGAAGGCCCCATAGAAACACAATTGACCGCCGGCCCAAAATCAAAAAAACATCGGGAAAACAAAAAACAAAAACAAAAAAAACAATATTTTCAGACTCTTCTGGGGTCACTCCATGAAAAAAACAAAAAAACCTTGAGAAAACCAAAAAAACAAAAAAACAAAAAAAAACAATATTTTCAGACTCTTCTGGGGTCACTCCATGAAAAAACCAAAAAAAAACCTTGAGAAAACCAAAAAAAACAAAAAAAACAATATTTTCAGACTCTTCTGGGGTCACTCCATGAAAAAACCAAAAAAACCTTGAGAAAACCAAAAAAAACAAAAAAAACAAAAAAAAACAATATTTTCAGACTCTTCTGGGGTCACTCCATGAAAAAACAAAAAAAACCTTGAGAAAACCAAAAAAACAAAAAAACAATATTTAGAAACTATCTCGAGGGCCCCCCCCCCAAAGAATCGCTAAATATTGGTTTTTTTGGTTTTTTTGGTTTTTTTGGTTTTCTCAAGGTTTTTTTGGTTTTTTCATGGAGTGACCCCAGAAGATTATAAGAATATGAAAATTCATAATTTCTCCAATATTTCTTAAATGCAAACACTGTCTATCACTCATGCATCTGCCAATCCGTAACTGAACTGTTTCAAATCCAAACTACTGCCTTGACCTGTCTGTCATTCATGCATCTGTCCAGCTTCAACTCAGCCATTTCAATTCCAAACTGCTTCCTGGATCATCGCATTTGCTTCTTCGTTTTTTTTTAAATTGTTTCATGGAGTGACCCCAGAAGATTATAAGAATATGAAAACTCATAATTTCTCCAATATTTCTTAAATGCAAACCCTGTCTGTCACTCATGCATCTGCCAATCCGTAACTGAACTGTTTCAAATCCAAACTACTGCCTTGACCTGTCTGTCATTCATGCATCTGTCCAGCTTCAACTCAGCCATTTCAATTCCAAACTGCTTCCTGGATCATCGCATTTGCTTCTTCGTTTTTTTTGGCAGGGTCGACTCGTTGGTGACTTCAACGTGGTTCTGTGCAGACACAAGTCAAGCATAGTGAAGCAGATGGCGGGTTGAGGGGGGTCGTTGGGGGGGGGCTGAGCATATATATATATATATACACCATCTATATACCATTTAATGCTTCGTATACCATATATATTAGCTAGATTTCTTCCAACTTTGAACAGACCCCTCGTTGTTTCCTGCCAGCTCCTCGTCGCACCTGGTCCCAGTGGTCCCGGTCCCGGGAGTTGTCGCTACGCCGCGTGGCGGGCGTGATGATGGGCCGAAGGATCTCCTGGCGCCAGCAAGGCGATGCAAGGCCCGGTGGCCCGATGACAGCAGAGGATTGAATCGGTCAAATCGTCATATCCCATGACGGATCCATGGTGCTGGTATATATGCTAGCATGACTGGGGGATATATATTGATGGTAAATGTGACCATATATAGCATACATGGATCCTATGGGTATGGTTATAATATGCTATACGAGTTAACCATAAAGCCAAAATATATCAATTAGTATTGCATCCCCGTCCTTGCAGGCACGAATTTCTGCTGGTGAGTCCCCAATCCCAGGTGTGGGGTTCAGCAACCAACTGAAATCTTCCTCGAACCGTCGAAGCAAAGCAAATTGGAATTTTGCGTATGCTACTGGCTCGTTCTGGGCCGAGATCTTGACATTTGATGTTGTTGGAAAGTGCTCAGAAAAGTGCCCAGAAATCTGCTAGGCACATCCTGGGCTCAATGGCACATGAGCTGCTACAGACAGGCTCCAGCCTTGATCGACACAGCGCGGCATCGATGGCAGTTCCATCAGAATTTGTTTTGGCGAAATGTAGAACCGCAATGATTGAAGCCTCGTTCACACAAGTCCTGAATGCAAGAACACAAAGTAAGCCTAAGCAGCGCGTTGTGTTTTGAACTATTTGCCAACGTTCCCCAACAAATGACCTTGTTAGTCTCACATTCTAGATTCCACATGCTCCCATCCCAGCTTTTGTTGAATGGGGGTAAATCCTCCGAACAAAGACTAAAGACCCATTCACTATAGTGAGTTTATGCAGCTCTATATTCACCATCTTTCCGCTTGGCCCAAGATGGTTCAATCCCAACCATTTGGGAGATGCTTTTGTGGCGAGGTCGGCCACTGTGGTTGCTTCTATTTATTTGGGTTTATATGGCGGTTACTCGAACCACTCACCAGTAGGTTTCTCCATGTTTCTCCCATGGTTATCCGATTCTTGCTGCTGAACTATCTTCATCTCGTGTTCAAGCTGCTTAAATCCACATTTTCGCTGGGGAAAAACTCTAAAACCAGCTCCTAAAAACAGCCAAAACCACTAGGTTGATCCTCATGGATGTTCCAGTGATATGTGGGACATGGATAGAAACCCAAGTTCTAATATGGCGACTATCCATGGCTTGCGATTTACGTTGCGAGCTACGCCAAGTGGAAAGCTTGCCCCTCCGGTCTCTCCAGTCGCACGGGCTCCGTCTTCACCGCCTCCGTCTTCGGTGCCGAACTGTGCGTCGCTTGCGGCTGAACTTTGGCGGCTCGGACCTCCGGCGATATGTCGAAGATGGTCGATGTTTGAAAGGTGTCGGCTCTGAGCTGCTTGAGGCAATAAATGGCAATAAATGGTAATGAATGGCAATTGGTTGGGATGCTTGAAAGGTGATTTATACATCTGGATGTACCACTTTTTACGGCAAACATCCTCTGAGGTGGTGAAAATCTGGTAATGTGGTTTAAACAATAATAAACTACCCATTGGGGAATGGTTTACACCACCTATTCATGGTGATCTGGGGGATGGTTTATTATTGTTTTACCCATATTAAGCCCAATGCCATAATCCTACCATTTGGGATAGTTTATGCAACCCATTTATGGTGATTTTAGGGATGGTTTACTAGTTGGGGTTGCCACATTTATGAAATTGAAATTGAGTCCCGTAAGAGGCTTTCATTTCGACCCAGAGAAGCCAAAGCCATGCAGCCTTGGGATAGACCGTCCGGCATCTACCGCTGGAATGATAATAGCAAAATGAAGGTCTTCGGCAGCTTAACCATACTTTAACAAGCACATCTCCGGCACCCTGATGTTCACATCCCAGCAAAATCACCTTAATGGCTGATTTGTTTGAAGGTGAATCATATGATAAAACAAACCCTGCTCCACATGTGCCTTCCTTCTCTGGGCACCCATTGAAAATCAGCTTGGGCAATTGAGAATCCTCTTGATATATTGGCACGATTTATGTACCCATTGAAAGTTGAGAATTCCATGGATTTTCGCCTGTACACCACTTAGTATCCAAGGTGCAGTAAACCCCGGCATTGCCGAATGGAATTGATCTGGATTCTATCACACGAAGTCAAAAGTAGTAGTGCTTGCCCTTGGAAAGAATGTATTTCTGGACCTTTGATGCCTGTGTGGCCAACAAAAAGTGGGTTGGTCATAGTTTGACTGAAAAATGCAGGTGCATCTCAACAGGAAAATGACAATCAACCATGATCAACCACCAAATCTGGGGTTACTGGGGTCCCCTATAGATACCATTTTAGGGTGAGAAACACCCATGAATCTCCAGCATTTTGAAGGGAAATAATTGGATTTGCTTGAAGCCCTCAACAAAATAAAACATATCCCCTATGTTTTTTTTTTTAATGGTGTATTTCTCATGGGGAAAGGGAAATCATTAAGTCATCTTAATGGAAACCCGTGATCTATGGAAAATCCATCATTTATTAATCATTTACCATATATCATCATTTTCCATATATCATTATAGTTATATGATATATAGTCATCTTATATGTGATTTTCCCGTTCAAACCACCATTTCGATAGGATTATAAATTATGATCCATCACCATAGGGGGATTTCATGGGTTTTGACCCATCACGTGGCACACCAAGCGGCCGCAACCGTCACAACGGGTGAAGGTTGGACTGTGAAGCCTACTTCATTGGCGGCCTGCGCAGTTTAGCCAAGGGAGCAAGGTTTCAATGGACATCAAAGGAACACCCGTTTATAGCAGATTCATATACTCTATATATACCCTCTGGTTATTTAACATAGCCATGGAAAATGGCCCATTTATAGATGGTTTACCTATTATAAATGGTGATTTTCCATGGCTATGTTAAATAACCAGAGGGTATATATATATATTATAAATCCAGAAAGTGGGAAACCTGGAAGTACCACGTGAATATCATCTATAATCTATAACATCCTGGAAACATGTGTTCTATCTTTGTTGGAGGGCTAAAAAAAACGCGGGGAATTCAAAGAAATTGCATGGTATGATTCACACCCTATAGTTACTGGCAGTACCTTCACACATCCGAAAATAGAAAAAGGGCGATTGCTTGGAGGGTTACTTTCCAAAGATCGCAACTTGATAGAAGCAGCAAGTTGCATCCCCCAACTTTTCCTGCAGTTATGCAAGATGTTTAGGGTTTGCTGATTTGACAAGCCCCTCATTGGATTGATATAGTCTGCAATTCCGTACGCCGGTGGCGTTGAAGGAAGGTAGGTTGATTTGGGCTGACCAAAAGATGGGCTGTTGGCCGGTCCATCTATGGTCCAAAAATGGTTGTCACACAGCATGCTTGTTTCCACGAGTCCGAGTCCCTGAGTAGATTCAATCAACGGATTGGTTTAAGGGAAATTCTACAGGAAACCATGGATTTTCTATGACTTTTCCCATGAAATATAGGGGTTTCCTGCAAATAGTCCGTCAAATAAACCATCCCAGAGGAAGAGCAAGATCTGCCTCTGATCCTACCAAGGTCGGTGATCCAGCAATTTCTACCTTTCAGTTTCACATTCCACATGTTTGAAGCGTTTGAGGCTTAAACCCCACCATTTTTTGTAGCTTCATCTCGGCCAGAAAACATCTCAAACCTTCCCCGCCTGCTGCGAAGCTCTGGGCTGCATCAGCTGCAGTGCCCTGGGATTTCATTTTGATCGATACCCTCTGGTAATGGAAAAACACCATTTTAATGGGAAAACTCACTATAAATGGTCATTTTTGATAGCTATGTTAAATTACCAGAGGGTACATATAAAATACTATAAAATTATAGACATCTAGGCTGTTCTGCAGATTCTGCGGGTATCTGCTGGTTCTTGTTTGGGGTTTTGCGATTGAAGGGTCAGGAATGGCCATTCCGGGAATGGCCGGAATGGCCGGGACATGGGTATCTCTGACCAATGGCCGCTGGAGAATGACCCTTCAAAATTAGTGCTTCAAAAATAAACTATTCAGGGGCTCCGCTCTCATCATTGCAATGGCGAGTTAGGCCATGTTTGTTCTCTGAAACTAGAATATGTTTTGGCTGATTCACAGAACATATCCTTGTCTCCTTCAAGGATAATCCCGGGTGAACATTCCTGATCTCGTCCCTTGAAGCCTTGAAAAGTGGTTTCCCCAGCTATACCTATAACTCCAGTGGCTATATAATTGTGCTGATTACTGTTAAAAATGTGAGGTTTCTTTACCTAGCTGAATGGCCAATGTTTATACATAGTGTTAGATGCTCTGCGAAAGGTAGTTGGCGAAATATACCCATTAAAATACACGCTATACACTAAAGTAACCATTCAGTTGGTTGACCCAGTAACTAGTTCCCCTTTGGTTGATTCACATAATAGCCTGCAATGGAAAATGGCCCATGTACAGATGATTTCTGATGAGTTACCTGTTTCAGAAAAAAATGTGTTTTTTTTCCCATTAGCTACCTGAAATAATTAACCAGATGCATCGTCAATCTTTGGTACTCCACCCCAAAAAAGAACCAAATCACAGTTAATCAGATTTATCATACATTTGTTTGTTGTTTAAAATTTTAAGTGTATAATCAAAAAACATACTTATAATTAACCTTTTGCTGTTGATGGTTATTTCCGTGTCGCACCTTGATGCCACTTCTGAGCCGTCAGTGCTCATGACCTGCCATGAATCAAGAACAAAGGGATCTTTTAATGGTGATTTCATGTGGAGTTCATGCTGATTTCATGGGATTTTAATGGAATATTAATGATATTTATATAATGTGATATGGGATAATATTAATAATAATATCTGATAACTATTGATTATTCATGGATTATTGATGGGATGATTATGGAATGGGATGATTCTGGAATATACCCGCAACGTTGTCATCAAGCGTGGCTGGAAAATCCCCAAACTTTCTATGGAGGCTTTAATGGCAACGTCCTCTAAAAATGAATCAATGGATTCGTTTAAGGGACATGTTACTGGTTTAAGCCCCTTATTTCATGGGCAAATCGATGGTTTCCGGTTAAGATTTTCCAGCACGCCATGTTTGATTACCAGAAGGTATGGAAAATGATGATAGGCCACTGGATTTGGTCATTATTTTTTCCTCACATAAATAACCTGCGTGATGGGTATTATTGGACTATAACCCACAGAAATTGGATATACCATGGACGTTTCTTCAAATGGTTATGCAAAGAAATGCATATTGAACTACCCTCTTGTAAACGTTTACATAGCTATAGAAAATGGCCATTTATAGTGGATTTACCCATTAAGAATAGTGATTTTCCATAGATATGTTAGTTCACCAAACGGTAAGCTGCATGGCAAGAATAGCCAAGAGCTTGGAACTCGTTCACGCCAAACCCGCCAAATGGATGTTCATCGCCCCATTCATTTGGTATTGTAGGTTTTGACTTATCCCCATATGGCCAGGAAATAAGTGTCGAGATGTCACCTCCCATTTTTCTATGATTTTCTATTAGTACTAAATCATATATTGATGTAGTATGTCAACGCATGTTTTTCCAATTCATTATGTAACGGCTGTCTCTTTCAGTGCTGAATCAGCCCGATCTTGTGGGTCTTCACAAATCTTTCGTGTTTGTTTAATAAAGCCTACCGGAAAGAAAATCATATCAACACAAGGATGAATAGTGATCACCCATCTGCAATATGTTAAGAATTCGTGGAGCGTCTAAGCCAGAAAACAATGATTGCCGGTAGTTAGGTAGTTTTCGCACACTTGAAGCAATTTTTTGACAAACCCAGGTTCTAAAATATGTTTTAACAACCTCCGTACTCGGTTGAGGTCTTATGTGAATGACACCACGACCCTGCCATCGCGGCCAATCGTAAATACTTTGCCAAGAAAAATGAACAATTGAAGCCTGATATCAGTTGTACACGCACATATATATATATATTTATATATATACATTGCCTATGCATGCCTGTGTATATTTATACATTGTGTGCATATCTGTACATTTATATGATCCCCCTTGCAATTCAGTGTGAAGGTCGCACCCCCTGATTCTGTAAGTACAAAGCTGGGGCCTGACCCTCAGACAGGGGTGCACATCATTACAAAATCAAAGGTACCAGACCTTTCCAAGCATGGTTACCATTACAAAATCAAGACTGAACATGTATTTTTACAGAGCAGTTAACCCCCTAATTCAAGGCAAACATTTTAAAATCATATCAAAATCATAAAATTTGGTACCAAAAACACCCTTTGATTTTGTAATGGGCCTGATTTTTTAAGGATTCAGGTCTGGTCCCTTGATTTTGTAACATGATCTTTTCCCCTATACCCTCAGGGCTTGATTTCATAATGCGCCATGATTTTAAAACGGCGAGTATCAAAACCCATGTTGTGAATATTTCAAAATTACTCAAATATAATACAAGATAAAATCACCTTATAAAACGAAACCTTAGCATGGAAACAAATTAGACGCATATGGATACTTACAAAATCAACCCCAAAGTTGTGTAAAATTGGCTCAAAAATCTCTCCAAAATTTGTAAAAATGGGACCATTTTGGCACCCCCCCAAGGGGGTCTGGCACCCTTACAAAATCAAGACCATCCATCTTGCCATACGTCCACCTATCTTCCATAATGATGTTATACCCTTCATCCTTAGGGGTTAGGATATGATTTTGTAAGGTGGGTTCCTTCCAAAATCAAAGGTGAAAAACCCTATGTACTGGGGGTCCGACCCCCATGATATTGTAAGGGAAATTGCAAGGGGGGATTCTATATGTATATATTTCGTGTGTGTACATGCATATGTGTGTGTTGCCCATGTTCAGCAACACTTAAGCCACGTTAGATGGCCTTCACCAAGGTGTTTCCAATTCTTAGGTGGGTTTGGTTCACGAAAATAAACCACATCTAATTTGAAGTTGCTTGTGTTTTTGTTTTGTTAGTAAGAAAACTCTGATGTATGTATACAGCACCCGTACTTCGGATGATACATAATACTACTAATAATGAATATGAGCCATTAACCATGATAAAGCTAATTACAAACCACAAGTTTACGACGGTTTATTGTATATGAGGATGATGCCCTACCTTGGGATGTTGAATCATAACTATCAACAGGTCAAGTTTTAAATGCCCTCAGCTCCGCTTCGCACCTCTTCTGGTTCAACTTCTCTCACCTTTGCAGTGGCCTGAAAGAGTTCAGCAGCAAAATCCACGTTGAGATGGGAAAAAGTTGGGATTTTACCATGGGCATTGTAAGTGAATGCGGATGCTATTCACTGAATACCATATCTGAAATTAATTTCATATTCAGAAACACGAAGATTCTGATACTGGGAATTTGAACAGAATATGGGATATATAAATATATGTATATATATATATAGCTGAAAGAATCAAATAAAACTGAATAGTGCATAGTGGATTTTTGTTGCAAGGGAATTGTAGCAAACAACGTGATTTCACTATCTGACTGGAAATATACAGTAACTGAATTTGATACAATTGGGAATCGAATCGATACAACTGGGAACCATTCACCAGCAGAAAGTTGAGATATGAACGATACAATTATATACTTCATAGGCAGTAGACAAACAAATTGTTAGATAGGCAAATAGGTAGATAAATACATCGACAGACAAACAAACAAACAGATAGATAGATACAGCATTGCACACACACACATATTATATATATGTATGCAGAGAGGGGGAGAGAGAAAAAGGTAATGTATACAGTATACATAATATGTATATATATGTATCATATATCTCTCTCCCTCTTGCCCAATGTTCTGTGCACAGTTCTTACAATGATTGCTGTTCAAACTGGTCATATACCAGGAACAAGTTTGGACACTAAACAATAAATCCCGAAGCATATTCATTGCAATTTTTGATGCCTCCCCAATATTCACCATCATGTCATCAGGGTAAGGTCTTTTGAGATTGCTATGAAGCATCCAATCCAGTGGGTTACGGTACACCGGAACCATACGGCTGGCCTTGGCTTTGGCTTTACGTGAGGTCCTCACATATTGGACAACGGGGAGCATGGTGCAATGTGAAGCATCCTGAGTCATCCTGGGTCCTTCTTTGGATGTACATCCCAGTTAAAAGCCTTATAAATTGACAACCGGCTTCATCCTATCTGTAGCCGTCTTCGAATGATGGTCATGAAGCTAGTAAGTGGGAAGGGGTTACATCTCAAATTTGACCAACTCACAATACTTGAATGAACATGACATGCACAATTAACCAACCCTTGATTACCTCTACATTTTCCACATTACTATACATGGGAACTGCAGCCGTGAATGAGGCTGCCATGCGCAAGTTTCAATGATCCATCACCCGGGTGTCATGGTTTTACTCTGTCCTGCTGCAGGACAGTCATATGTAGCCATATTCCTAATATTGCTTGAATGTTATATAGCCTAAGATCAGATATTGCTAGTAATATTTATGCTACTTATTATTTTTATATGTTTACATTGGTAAAATTAGTAGTTAACTAATATGAACTAGCACCAGTAGACTCATTAATTAGTAATATTATCCTACCCCATGCAAACTGTGGGGCAAATGGTGGGCGTCGCGTCTAATACTACTATTATACTATTATTGTACTAGTAATGTATATCACTAATATTACTAATATAACTATTACACTATTAGCAATATTACTGATATGTTACACTAATATATTACTACACTAGTATATTACACTAGTATATTACACTAATATATTGCTACAGTAATAGTGTATAGTATTAGTGTATAGGCTGAACTTGATATATAGTGCATTTTAGTAACTCACTAATAGTATTATTATACTAGTAACGTAGTTCAGCCTATTAGTGTAATATTACTACTATTACTACAACTATAGGCTGAGCTCACCTTTTCGGTCCTGCGCTCGCTGACCTCCACTTCCGCCTCGCTGGACCTTGAAGGGCAAGGGGCATCATCACAGATCATCTATTAAAATGGACCATAATGGACCATTTTTTCATAAATATGTTAAATAACCAGGGGGTAAGTCTTGCTATGTCATACTATGTTTTATACTATGTTACTATGTCTTATACAATGTCTAATACCATGTTTTACTTGAATTTTGGGATCTGGAACTATCCAAACCTTTGGGGTGCCAGAGTGGTGACCCATGGCAACACATGGTGCAGCCCTCATTTGTTGGTGAAAACATCATTCTTGCGGGGCTAGCAAAGTTTAACCTCCAAGTAAAAACACCAACATAAATAGTATATTGGGAAATGTGCGCACCGAATCAGCCCACTCCATCTAGAAAATAAGCTCTTGACCAAGCGTTCATCCATGCTAACCAATGTTTCGCCTTGATACAAGTTTCTTTGGTCAATCCTCATCGTTGCCGCGAAAACCTTTGAACAACCCATCAAAAATCATTCAAACGCGCATCAAAACCCAAACCAAACCTATCCAAAAACACGTTTAATCTGTTCAAGCTTCTACTACAACACCAAAATTACAACGAAAATCCATCAAAATCCAAAAAATCCGCCCCTTTTTGTAATTTGCCCACCTTTCCCCCGGGCTGTGTTTCCGCACGTGGACAGCCGCGAGGAGCGATTTCTGGATCGATTCCGCAGTCGCCGGAGGCGGCGCTTGGCGCCACGGGCCTGGGATAGTTAGCCCATTTGAATTACTAGCAGTTATCGATAGTCAATAATAGTTTGTAACAGTGAATCATGATCGTTGTTAATTGTGTTAAAAATCATTTATCTGAACTATCCATAATGGATGTCAGATTTGATTTTGAGGAAATGTCAGTTGATAGTAAAGAAAATGATCAAAGGAAGTTTCGTAGAGGAAACTCCGAGTTACGGAAAGTGAACATCATCATTAGCCCAGAGATCATTGTGTCCAGTTGGCATGTGCCTTAGGAGATCATGAAGTCACATTCTCACTAATCCAGAAATCATTGTGTCCAGTTGGCATGTGCCTTAAGAGATCATGAAGTCACAATCTCACTAGCCCAAAGATCATTGTGTCCAGTTGGCATGTGCCTTAAGAGATCATGAAGTCCCATTCTCACTAGCCCAGAGATCATGGTGTCCAGTTGGCATGTGCCTTAGGAGATTTCTCACTAGTCACTAGTCCAGAGATCATTGTGTCCAGTTGGCATGTGCCTCAAGCTCCCTAGCCCGGACATCATTGTGTCCAGTGGGTACTTGGGAAGAGGTAGAGTAGAGGTAGAGTGGAAAAGACTAGAGAAGAGAAGCGTAGAGGCGGAAGTAGAGCAGAGTAGAGGTGTTGCGTCTTGCGATTGTATTGTGTTTTGCAAGTCGTTCTTGGCAGATCGCATTGGAACTGTTACATCACGGATGCGATTTGAATGTTAGGATTTGCACGAAACATTGTGTTTTCTCGAGTAATCAGTAAACGGAAGTTTCGACACGGACTTGGAAAAGACAATTCGACTTGCAACACACTACTGTAAAACACGTCGCTGTGATGCGCCGGGTCCAATGCACAAAGCACCTCAACACATGCAAAACACAATAGCACAGCATAAACAAAGAAGAGAAAAAGTCACCTGGAACCCTCAGTTACATTGCGCGCGCAGATCCAGAATGATTCCACGCTAAAGCGACGACGCGTAAGACCGTCGCGCTCGCAAGCCTACTTTTCTCCGCAACGAAACCTCCGTTTACCCGAAAAAACACAATGTTTCGTGCAAACCCTAGCGTTTCGAAAGGTACTTGGTCTTGGAGGGAAAAAAAACAGCGCACGGCTGTGCTGCCTGCATTTGCCACGCCTTGCTGCATTCCGGTGGCACGCACAGCTGTGCAGCTTGCGTGTTCTTGTTCGTTTGGCCTTTCAGGCAGCAGGACTCAAAGACGCCTGCGGTTGGGCTGCTTACGTGCTCTCTTGACAGATGGCTGCTCGTGACGTCACAGCTCTTCGCGCGCATGGAAAAAATGCTGCGGCCCAAGCGTGCTTGAACGTTGGACCCACAGGTAACAGTCAACAGTCCAGGAGGATTGAGTGATAGCACATGACACGAGAATGATAACACAATCGAATGCTGAAACCACATCGAATGGAAAGGCAATTCAACTGGCCTGAACAAGAAAGTTAGTTTGCAACTGCGTCACTTCGACTGGGCTGAGAAAAAATTGGACAGGTGGAACTGAGGCGAGGTGAGCCAACACGAGTTCAAAGGAGTTGAGAGGAGAAGAGAGATGAAAAGAGAGTTGAGGAGAGTCAAGAAGATGTGCGCAGAAATGAAGGTCGTTGAAAAGAGTTGCCAAGAGGTGAGAAATCGTTGGAAGAGTTGAGAAGTGGTTTCACAATTTGCGACAAGAGGTCAGAAGTCCTGGAAAGAGCATGGAAGTCTGCCGCAGCTCCTATAAGCAAACCTTCTTTTTGGATCCTATAGCGTTACACTTCTTAAACCTGGAACTTCCGCCACCCGCCTTGCGCGGGTTCTACTTGTAGCTAATAATAGCTATCCATTTATCTTAACTATCATTTTAATGTCAAACCATCTCCCTTGGGATTGTGAGCCCGTATTTAAAATGACCATTGTGGGCACACCATATTTCAGACAACCCCCTTATTCAATGTAGCTAATAAGTAACAATAGCTCTCCCTTAAATTAACTTAAGACGATCAACCATCTAACAAGTTGGTTGATAATGGTTGATAATGGTTGATGGTGGTGATTTTTAGTGGTTAATGGTTACAGCATGATTGTTGCTTGATGATGCTGTGGATGCGCTGATTGCCTTTTCCAACCAAAATGGTGTTTTCTAGATTGCTAATATTGATGGGGGAATGGCGAGTATGCCTGGTTAATACGGCTTGAAAGCCAAACTCAGAAATGTTGGCATTTTACAATGCCCACGGGATTTTACCACAGAGACTGTGATTGATTGGGATTTTACAAGATGTCTCTTTTTGGCACCAAAAAAAACGATAGATTCCCCAAGTAGTGGATTTCCCATGGGGAAGCCAAACATCGCCATGAAAATTGTCATGACAATTTAAAAACAATTCGAATTGTCCCGTCAACATGTTGTTGTCCAGCATTTTCCTTGCCGCCCAAATGGGGAAACATATGGAAAGATCCCAGCAACGAGGAGAAGCAATGCACCAACCAAGAATGAGAAAACCACACAACATTACACAACTACATCCATTCCTATACATGTTTCATAGTAAATCACCATTTTTCAGCCGGATTTCAGCACCTGAAAATCTGCCAATTCCTTTGTGGATTTTTTCACCCAAGCATCATAGATCTGAAAGCTGGCCGCACAGTGCTCCAAATGCCTGGGGATTTTCGGCGTGGAGTTGGGCAACAGGATGCAGGATGTGTATACCCTCGGAAACTAAGGTTTGAATGGGAAAATCATAGGACAAAAAACAGGAAAATGGAGGTTTACCCTCTGGTAAATTAACAGTTCGCTATGGAAAATCACCATGCTAAGAACGGTAAATCAACTATTTCTATGGCCATTTCCACAAGCAACCCGTTAAATTACTGGAGGCTAATTTCTGTCTCAAAAAAAATCTGGGGAGAACTCTCCAATAAACATTGGAAATGATGCTTCAACAACCAGCGGCTTTCAAGGAAAAAACCTACAAAAACATACAAAAACTGGTTGGTGGTATACCTACCCCTCCGAAAAATGATGGAGTTCGTCAGTTGGGATGTGGAAAGTCATAAATTCCATGGTTCCAAACCACCAATCAGAAAAAAAAACATGGAACCATAAACCCAGCTCGCGTGTTCTACTAATCCAACTCAGGGAATCAACATGATAACGTGTCAGAAAATAAGGCGACTCGTGGCATTCCATCATTCCGTTATTTGATCATCATGAATGCCACTTTCAATGGGATACGCTGATGAATTCAACTATTGATTTCGTTTGGAACAAGTTTTGGCACACATGTTCAGCAAGACTAAGTGGTGGTGCAGGTTGCAGTAGGTTAGTTTCAACATGGTTTGGTTGGTTCAAAAAGTTAAAAAATACGGTAAATCCTAGAAATACAATTATTCACAAGAAAGAAAGAAAGACAAATAAAAAGACATAAATACAAATAAAAAACACTAAAGAGAAATTAAAAAAATACATATACAAAAAAATGCATAGATAGAACTCAAATGATTTTACTTCTTTCTATTTAATCTGTTCAGGCTGTCGCCTATCAAAACTGACTTTGTTTTGACAACGCTGGCCACGCGCAAACAATCTCAGATTTTTCCGCAACACATCGCACCAGAAACACATGTTCAGCACGTTTGCGATTTCCTTTTTTTTCTGGAAAAAAAAACATGTGTTTCTCAAATATTTTGCTTTTTGGATGTTTTGTCACAAAAAATAGCAGAAAGAGAAAAAACAATGATCTCAAGAAACATTTTCTCAATCAAAAACCAAATGCAGGTTATCCCACTTTCGCGAAACCCAAGAGATAAAAAAAAAGCAAACAAAAGAGGGAAAAAAATGAATTTTGTTTTTTCATTTTTTTTCATGTTTTTCACTTTTTTTCTTTGTCATTTCTTTTCATATCTTGTCATTTCTTTTCATGTCCTGCATTTTCCTTCTCTTGAAGAGAACAGAACATTACCAATCCAGACCACTTGCATGTCGACCCACTACTACTTAGTTTTGCTAACATGTTGTATTTATTGGATCAACATCACCTAACTTGGTGGCTGACTCTGTACATGTTTTTTCTCACCAGCGTTGGTGGTGTTTCCGGATTTCAGCCGCACCAAAGAGGTGTCGATTGTCACGGCGGCCACATCCCCGAAAAGGATAAGCTATGCGGTAGATTCAGAATGGCCATTTGTGAAAATGACTAAAGCACAGTTGATATCTCAAATGCAAATCATATCAAATCATCACATTCCCATTATACAAATCACCAGTGTTATTGCTAATTTCACCTATTTTTTACGGAAGAAATCAGTTTTCCCAGAGAAAATCGCCATAAGTTCTGGGTAAATGACCATTTTACCCGAGGAAATCAGCACGTTTCGTAGCCCTTTCCCTGCGCCTGCCCATAAAGGCCACAAAGTGGGGAAAGAGGCGCACGGCGCCAGCCGTGCCCAAGCAGGCCCTGCACTTGGGAAAGTATCCACTGTGTCAGGGGGTAAGTGTAGTGGGATATATTATGGGATTATTATTATTAGTGGAATATATTACGGGATTATTATTATTATTATTAGTGGGATATATTATGGGATTATTATCATGGGATATATTATCACATAATAATAATCCCATTAAAAAAAAAAAACTTATAGATTATTATTATGGAATATTATGGGATTTAATCACCATTAAACCCTATCAAATCACCAGAAAAATTGAGACCCGTCTTGCCATGATGTTCCCATGGAATTCCCATGATATCTATATCATATTCCCATTTTTATGTCCCATTAAATCAGCTTAGATCACCATTAATCTTGGTAAATTACAATATTTCACTAACATGAATCTTGCGGCCATTTGGGGATGATTTCCCTTATTAATCATGATTCCAGGGCTCGGGAGAAAAGTGAGGACGTTATAATGTACCCAGATTATGGGTAATATAAGATGGAAGTTTTTGATGGAATGTCCAAGTGAACACAAAATGGACATGTTTTTAAGTGTGGAACAAATATGGAACTATTAAGGAAATATATCGTTATGGTATATATTATGGGATAAATTGTGGACCACAGTAATGTCGTTAAATGATATGGAAATAGAATGAACATATTATCTGGGTAATTTATATTAAATTATAATAGTTCACTAACCTGAATCTTGCGGCCATTTGGGGATGATTTCCCTTACTAACCATGAATCCAAGGTTCGGTCGTAGTGAGGTCGTGATGAAATTTACCCAGTATTATGGAATTATTTTGTGTCATCTTCCCATTACTTAGATATTGTGGAAATAGAATGGAATCTAAGGAACCATTGTGGAAACGTATGGTTAGAGCATCAAGAATGGAGGCGCTATGTGCTATACGTATTGAATTGGCACTTATGGATTTATGGATTTATCTAAGTGATACTTCGAAGCGTTTAGGAAATTGTGGTTTGCACTTCAGAAATTGAGGTATAACGTTTTGAATGGGATTTATATGGGATTTAGCCAACAACTAATGGTGATTTAATGGGATCTAATGAGGATGTACCCTCTGGTAATTTAACAGGTTGCCATTTATAGATGATTTACATACTTACTAGACGTGGTGATGTTCCATAAAGTTTATGGTACACATTTAGGCACAAAATAGCTTGAACATCGGCCATTTGGGTTTTTTTTGGGGGAAAATCTACAGGGTCCCGCCAAGAAGGATCAAATAGGGGTTTTTGTCATGGGACTCCTCTGGGGATATCCTTTTTTGCGGCATCTCAAAAGGGGGCTGTCCTGGAACCAGTGTGGGGGTCACAGGTCACTGGAAACATGTTTGAACAAACAACATGTTTTTTGTTTCATATCACTACTTGGTGGACAGTTAACCAACTAATGGATATCATAACAATGTGTTTAATCCCAATTATCCGACGAATAACTTAAATTACTTTATTTGACGCTATCGGAATGTACCACATCGTGCAAAACTCGATATTGCAATAAGTGGATAAACAACAATATGAACAGCATCAATACCAATAGAATGTTGACCGGGAATATCTTCATTGTAGTAGTTGCATTTGTGAAGTGATACATGTTCCTCTCTATAGGTAAGACTCGCAGAATGTGATGAGAGAAAATGTACGGTTGAAGCCTGAAGGTAAAACCATGATTTCCGGTTAAGACTCTGCCTTAAATCAACACATTGTGTCATTGAATGTCCATTTTAAATAGTTTCTATGTGGACAGGTTTCAAACTTTAAACTATAACGGGATCTAAGATGGTTCCTTGATTCTTGGTGAATCTTCGAATGGCTGGGTGTTCCGGACACGTCATCACCTCTGAAAATGGCCATTCATCCCAGATGCCAGAAGCAACTCAGTATGAAACCCAAAATTAAGCCCTCATGCCCCAAACATTCCCAAACATGGGATTTAGCGTTTCCACCTTAGATTCTCTTACGCCCCTGAATGCTAGAGCAAAAAAATGTTACAGCCCTTCGGGCATCCCTGATTCCTGCATCAAAATGTCCAACACTTCCTCTAATTTGAAACTATAGTGAACCCAAAAAATGCAAAGTTCTTCCAGGATGCTGTGAATGATATTGATATACGTCATATGTCCATATATTTCCAGCTTTCGGTGCTATGGCTTGGGCTGGCTAGAAGTGGAATGTCCCCATCATTTAATGTGGCGCCAAAAATCCATATAAACCCATATAAAAACCATCAAGTTCTGTTGTATGCTTTACATCTTTAAAAAAAACACAAACACATATCTAAAACATATCCAAAACATATCCAAAACATGGTAAAATACCACCATAATTCTTTGACATCTAAAACTAAAACCACCATCTCTGTCTCTGTAACGGTTTCACCAGGCCACAGCGAGGCCAAGAAGATTTCCAGACTTGGCGCTTCCACCCAGGGTCGGAGCTCCTGTCTTTTCGGGGTGGCTCGAAATCATGGGCCCTTAATAGTAAATGCTATGGCAAATGATCCTTAGTTAATATGGCAAAATGATGATGAGTGATGGCAAATATCAATCCCTGGATTTTTTTACTAAGTTAATATGGCAAATGTCCTTAGTAAAGGATTACTTCTCTATCTTTTAGGAGGTTGTGAAAAAATTCATGTGTTGAAGGCTATACATATTAATCATTTTTAGCTAGTATGTTTAACAGTGTTTGCAAACAGAGTGATCCCATAGCCTAAGATTTTCCAAACCCACAGTCTTGGGCCTCCAAAATGCATAGATCCAATGCCAAATGTGGACATAAGCAACCTGACGAATAAACATAAAGGTATATCCAGGCAAAAATATTTGGATTTACCCGCTCATAATGGGTGAATAGGCCAGTAAGAGTGAAGGATTCATTTACCCGTGCAAAAGTGTGGTAGAAAAAATATAGAGGCTTTATAAATGGGAGGAGAGATTCAACAAACATAACTAGCCATATCTATAGAATCAGCAGAGAATGGGAATTAATGCCCAAACATAATGATATAATTGATATAACCAACAAAGATTATAGAACCAACAAAGATGGGAATATAATTGAGATACGCGATGTGTGTAATGCCACGAGAAGCCTTGTTTGAGAAAGGTTTTTCTATGTCTATGCAGAGAATCTGCAGTCGTTACCATAAACAGTCCACAAAAACGGGACCCAGCCGGTATGTCGCTATGTGTCATGTGGCTCCCTCGAGGAAAGCACGGTATAGGTCGCATGACTCTGCTGAGCGCTGACTCAAGCACCTTAGGACCTTGACTCTCAGCATTCTCACCCTGGTGTTCATCCTGCCTTGCAACGTTTCGCTGCGGCACTGGTTTCCAACTATTGGAAGCCGGTCATGCAGATTCCTCAAGAATTGATGCCCCAAAATAGTTAAGGTGGATGTTCTGCGCACCCGGTCTGCAACTGAAAGCCATTAGTTCTTTCATGCTGGGTATTTGTGGCCACAAAAATCTTCATAAACTGCCATGTCTACAATTTCAGGCTACCCTCCTGTAACTCAAAGGAAAACAGGAAAAAAAACTGTTTCCCTCTGGTAAATTAACAGTTCGACCCTGGCAGTCATCGGGGTTGGAAGACTAGGTTCCATTAAAAATTGGTGATTTTCAGGGTCGAACTGTTTATTTACCAGAGGGTAAACCACCATTTTTCCTATGGTTTTCCAATGAGAAACCACAGCTTTCCCCCCGTCCAAATGTCGGTCCTTCACGTGGGTTTCTCTGTCGATGATCTCGGTCTTAACCTCGGATCAAGCTGGATTCACGGGGCCGCATCAAGCCATGTCGAAGGGTAAACAGGTTTTTTTTTGCCAAATCAATGGGAAAATCATATGGTTTTTTTAGCCAAATCAATGGAAAAATATGGAAAAATCATATGGTTTTTCATTGAGTCTAATATATTCTAGATTGAAATGGTTTTTAAAATATTACCAATGTTTACCGCAATCATTTCACCATTCTTCCACCATTGCAGTTCCAATGGAATGACTGTTTGCAGTTTGCCCCCAATCTTCCACCAGTTTCGGCTGCCTTGGAAAACTCCTCTGGGATGATGCTGAGTGAGTGGAGGACTCATGGAGCCCCAATGGTGCCAGAAAACCAGTGGGAAAATCATCGAGTAAAACCAATGGGTTTTCTAAATTTACCCTCTGGTAATGACTAACAAATGGGATTTTATGGTGATTCAATGGGATTTTATAGGGATTCAATGGGATATTAATGGGATATACCCTCTAGTAAACGTTTACAGTTTGCGAACTTGAAAATTGCCCAGTCGAAATAGCTGATGACTACCCATTTTCATAGCATGGTGATTTTCAATAGCGAACTGTTAAATTGCCAGAGGGTAAAAACCAATGGCTTTAGAAACCCCAATGGTTTAGAAACCAATGATTCTATATAATTAAATATGCTAAACCCATTCCTGGGTTTCTTTTTACTGGGTCCCTATCAAAGTTATCAAACAGCTCCAGCTCCGGTACCGCACCAGTTCTCCATGGTACCATCCTCATGGTTTCTCGCACCCAGCAAAATCTTCATCCTTATCATGATCATCAGAATCTTCATAGTAATAGAAATAACATATCATGATCATCATAATAATAGTAAAATTCAATAACAAATAATAGTACTATCATGATCATCAGAATCATCCTCATCATGGAAATAGAAGAATAGAAATAATAGCCAGTAAAAAATCTAACAAATAAAGTATAATTCAACAACATACTATCCAAATAACACTGAGATGCACTAAGTATAACAAAGTAACAACATTTTTTTTTTGGATAAGTAAGTTAACTTAAAAAATTCGTCACTTTACCAGCTACACCAGCCTGGAAGAACCTCATCACACTCGCCAAGTAACTCCGCAATGCCAGGGTGAGGCGGGACAATCCGAAACCTCAGACCCAGGTCCTGTTGGGGAAAGATGGGGGAAAACCGGTGGTTTTGCATGGGATCTTTGTAGTGACGAAAAAATTGAATTTTTAGAGTGATCCAATGGGATTTTTAGAGTGATCCAATGGGATTTTAACTGGATATAATGATGAAACATGATGAAAAATGTGGAAAAAAACATGTGAACTGTGGACTGGTGCTTATTATGATGACAAATGAGTCAAAAAACCAGGGGGGTCCCGTTTCCAAAACGGGGGAAAAATGGGACCATGTTCAATGGTCAACCATGTTTGGGGTCTCTCGTATCTAATCCTGAATGATCCTGACTTCCCGGGATGTATCCCTGGTAATCAAACATGGCGTGCTGGAAAACCCACATGTATTGCCAATAGCCCATTTATGTGGAAGACTTTCCAGCTGGCCATTTTCGAGTATCCAATTATCTGAAAATATTGTGATAATATATCATGGTTTTATGGTCGATAATCGAAATAATGTAATATCATCACAATATTTATGTAGGACCCTCTGGTAAACTAACATGACAATGATTCAATGGAAAATCCACCATTTTCAATGGGAAAATCCACTATAAATGGTCATTTTCAATAGCTATGTTAGTTTACCAGAGGGTATCATTATTTTTTTGAAATAATGTAATATCATAACATTCATCAAATCCCATTAAAAAACCCACGAAACCCGATGAACAAATCCCGTTGAATCCGATTGAATACTATCCAAAGTCTCAATAAATCCCAGTAAATCCCAATAAATCTGACTAAATCCCAGTAAATCCCATTAATATAAATATAAATCCCATTCAAATCCCAGTTAATCCCATTTAATCCCAATGAAACCTCAATTACTGCCACTAATCCCAGGATTTCCCCGCGTTTCGCGGGCCAGGGCACTGGGTGTGGCCGCCGATCGAGATCACCAAAGTTGTCGCAGAAGAGGGACCTGGCTCGAACAATGGCTGGTCCATTGGGTATCGCCCCGAAAATAAGCATGAAATACAAAACGCCGAATACAGAAATACATCATATATATATGCAGTGTACAGTATATATATATATACATATAGTATCATATAGTCATATAGTCATATAGAGTATGTAGTCAAGTCAAGTGTTGATATGTTGAAATATCTTGAAATGTGATGGATTCCATCAAGTGATGTTGAAATCTAAAGTCAAGCTCGGGCCAATCATCTCTATGCCCAATTGTTTGAACAAAGGAATAGAATAGGTATAGAAACCTATGGGAAAATATGGGAATCTATGGAAAATATGGGCAAACGATGGGGACAAAAATGGGAACATATATCGGAATCCATCGGAAACTCGAAAGAAAATATTGCGGAACTCATCGTTTGTGAGTTCGATCGGTCATAGCTCACGTTCGTGAGCTCACCAAGCCATGACCCCATGGCTGAAGTGACTTGGATGGGAAGCTGCTAAGCACTAAGAGTTCCAGAAATCTGGCTGAATGATACCCTCCAGTAAATTAACATAGACCCTGGCAGTCATCGGGGTTGGAAGACTAGTTTCCATTAAAAATTGGTGATTTTCAGGTCTATGTTAATTTACTAGAGGGCAATTCCAAGTTGAAACAAATTTCAATATGCTTTGGAGATGCTGAAGGCAAGATAATTCACCAATCTGAAGCAATGTTCTTTTCCAATAATTCCTCCCACACACGCAATATATCGCATAATCATCAATGGTGACATCGTTGTGAGGTCCTCATGATGCAGCCAATTACATGTGTATGATCATATGCCATATTTTACTATAGTGTCCTATATTTTCCCATATGTTCCTATGAAAATCCATGAAAATCCCATATATTTCCCTATCCTGTCGTTGTTTTTCCATTTGGTCTATGTTTTTCCTATATGGTTCCCAATGTTTCCTATATGTTTCTCCCATATCTTCCCCGTCTTGGAGGATTCCTCCAACTTCTCCGAGATGCCGGTTCTCCTTGGTCCGTTTCGCTGCGCACTTCAACGGTTACATGTGCTGATAATTGAACCTTTTCGATCGTTTCATGATCATATATAACAATATAATAAAATACAATATATAGTGATAATATAATATAATTAATAATTAATATGATATAACACAATGAAATAGAAAATAACGAAATATAGAATATTCATATGCATATATACATACATAGATAATGTCAAGTTAGGACTATATATATTATTATCGTGTAATTAAACCCTCCATGTTTGATGGTTACAATGGGAGGACCGTGATATTTGGAGGATGGGAATGCTGGTGACCTGCCAGGATGCCAGGTGTCTATGGGAATACCCTCTTTTGAGGTGTCCCAAGTCATGGGGGCACCCCCAGTCAGCCATTTTTTTGTTGGGATGTTCCATGAAATAAACCGTCCTGGTTGGTGGTTGACCTACCATCTTGAAAAATCTGAGTTCGTCAATGGGAAGGATGACATCCCATATTTTATGGAAAAATAAAAAATGTTCCAAACCACCAACCAGATTAGGAACAGATCTTACTCAAAAATATGACATTGGGCACGCCCACTGAATGCCTCCAAGAAGGGACTCCAAAACAAAAATAGATCCCGGCCAATCCCAAGGTTTCTCGGGGGTATTTGAGAAATTGATTAAGAGGAAGGGATGGGAAGGGTTAACAATCCCTGGAATCAACACGTATGAAGAAGATCTGGAATTCAACAAACCCAAATACATCCATCATGTTGCTGGGGTGCACATAGCTGTACCGTCCATGGTTGATCTCGGAAAAGCTGCACAAACACAGTTAGGCCTAGCTGGACAGCCATTGCCTACCGTTGATGGGATCAATGAACTGGGAAGTGGATAGAGATACCATGGAGATATCATGGGGTTATAACTGGATATATACCTGGTTGGTGGTTGACCTACCACTTTGAACAATATGAGTGAGTGAGTTCGTCAGTTGGGAGGATCATGACATTCCCAACTGAATGGAAGGTCATAAAATTCCATGGTTCCAGTCACCACCAACCAGATATATTGTTATTCCAATTGTTAACCATTATTAACCATAGATTAACCATTAGATTAACCAGGAAAATTCCATGGTTCCAGTCACCACCAAGCAGTTATGTCATATTGGCCCAATATCCCCAGATATCTCCAGACAAATGATCAATCATATCAATCCCAATCCAAAAATGGGCCCAAATTGATGCATCTTTTTAAGCATAGGGGACATCACCCTTCACCAAGGGACTTACCGAATAGATACGTTGGTACGCCGAAGCTTCGAAAACGCCCTTATTCTGGGTCAATGTCCAATTTCAGTTGGGTACATTCCATTTGGTCATCGTCAGTTATCTGGTTACGAACTGGTTCTGCTAACCTTGTTTATAAATACCCTCTGGTAAACTAACATAGATATTGAAAATGGTCATTTAATTATAGGTGATTTACCCACTCAAAATGGTGATTTTCCATAGTTATGTTAGTTTACCAGAGGGCAACTAGTCCGATATAGGCCAGAGTATACTGGATTTTTGACTGATCCCTTTTCAATAGGTTAGTAAAACCCCGATCTTGACAATGACAAGTTAGTAAAGCAACAGATAGCAATAGTAAACCATCCCCAAGTTTACCATTTTTCTGGTATTCCAACCATCAATCCATCTGGGTGTTTTTTTTTTACATTGCGTTACTCACATTAAACCAATGGGTTTTTGATGGTACCCCCTGGTAAACTAACATAGCTATGGAAAATCACCATTTTTAATGGGAAAACTCACTATAAGTGGCCATTTTCAATAGCAAACTGTTAAATTACCAGAGGGTAAACCAATGGGTTTTTGATGGTACACCATGGTACACCCAGCATTTCAAGCGTCGTCCAAAAAGTCGCAACAGGGCGTTCCAGCGCCAATTGCTTCAATCGCTGTGGCCGCGCCGCCGGTGGCGTAGAATCTGGGGCTGTTGCAACCTCGGGGCGAGGGTAACCTGGTGGATGTTCCCCTAACATTAGACACCCCCCAGAAACCATGGTTTTAGTAGGGGTCATAGTGGGTTTTCATCTGTGAACAAGTTCCCCTAGATCCATCATGAATCGAGAAATCGTACTTCTTCTGCAACAGAAACAGGATAGGTATTTACTTAATCAATATGATTTGTTGTTGTTTCAACTCACAATTACGATAGTAGCAGGCATAACGGGAATGAAAGGGGGTGTTAAAAAAATTAGGGGCATGAGATCAGTGGATGTTCTCCTCAATCGGACTCTTCAGAAATTAAATTTTAACACATGAGATATATGTAATCGGAACACAAACAGAGAGTTCTCCAGCAAAACCGTCGGCAGGTGGTTTTACCAGCGAAAAATTTGGCGTTTGATCAACAAAGATGGGGGGTCAGCCAACGAGCTGTGCGATGACCACAAATAAGTTGAAACAAGCAGCATGCATTGAGATGTCACGGAGATATCATCTGAATATCATGTGGGATCCACAAAACAAAACCATCGCCAGTTCTGAATACCACAACACGGGACCATGATATAAATCACGACAAGTAATCAAGTAGGGGTATACCGAGTGATCAACGGATCAACCCAAGGACGGGACAAAACCTTTCCCATCCTTTCCCCCAGTCATGATGCCACCATATTTCGGGCTAGGCCCGGGGGTAGGGGTAACGAGAGGTATCTGGGCAAAGTAGAATAGCTCACGCTTTGAATGATCATCTCTCCAATTTTGATAGACCCTGAGAATCACCCACTGTATTTCTAAAGGAAAGCAGTTTTCGAACCCGTATCTGGCAGGTTCTATGTCAATTAGCCGGAGGGAGGGTAAGGCAATATTAGGCTAAAGTAACCATCATTATTGTAGCTTAAGTCCATCCAGAATGTATGGATGAAATTTTGACTGACGATCTAATTTGCATCGTGCATGCACTAAACCATCAGAAACATCACAGCATACCTAAATGTTCGTACCCCTTGGTGCTACAACAAATCTTGACCATCTTACTCACCAAGTGTAAGTCAGGCTGCAACCTACCGTTAGCCCTTATTGGAACCCATCCTTAGCATGGATTCTGCACCAGTTCTGGCATTTCTCTTCAAGAGAGTCTCTAAATTATCTAATCCACTCCCAGCGATTCAGCATGACTCAGCATGTCCACAAATCTGTTTGCTTACATCAAGTCAGAAGCATTGCTACATATAGCGGTTGATGGCTTCAAACCATCCGGGGATACTGGTCAAGCACGACAATCATCCCAACCAACCGAACAAAGAAATCTCTAAATCCACAACATTTCCAGCATTCTTGCAGCTACAAAGTGTGACCCCATGATGATCATGATGGTTGGTGGTTTACCCATTCTTGACATCACCAAAACCATCCAAAACTAGCGCCAAACACGACAAGAAGATCATGAAAAACATGCCAAAACCAGCGTCTCATGGTTGCAGTAACCAGGATTTTCATCAGAAATTCTCGATTGAACATGGCATAACATGGCCTAACATGGTATCTTAATGTGTATATATATATATATATATCTTAGTATCCCCCATTAGACACAACAAAAACCCATGGTGACCTGCACCCAGGCGGCACTTGAAAGGACCATTCTGTGCAAAAATCGTTGTGCCATATGCTTCCTGGCACTGTCGGTGCGACGGGTAAAACATCAATGGCATGTCAAAAGGGAAACGATCTACCCTCCTGCTCAACATTTACAGAAAACGAACTGCAAAGATCCACCATGCTATTCATGGGAAAGCTCACTATAAATTATAAATGGCCATTTTCAAGTTCGCAAACTGTTAGTCATTACCAGAGGGTATAAATGGATATAAATGGGGCAGTTTCCAGCAAGCCAGTGATTGCCAGGTGCTGATCCTTGGGATGATCCTCCTTTTTCAGGACGCCCAGCCTGTCTCCAAATGTGCCTGGTTTTTCTTTTTGGAGCTGAGCATTTTCAGTTGAAACCCCCATTATCCGGATCCACAATTCGCTGTTGATGGTTATATAAGATACCCGTAGAACATCCCATCTATTGGCTGAACTATCATACTTCACGAACCTGAAAAAAGTTAAAATCAAGCGATTTTGGGATGATTCCCACTAACCATCAATCCAGTGACGTCACGTACTATTCTACCGATCTTTTTTCGGGGATGCTTTTTTTTGCAACAGAGTTCACCGAAGTTGACTCTGCATAGCTTCCAATCATTCTAATCTTCAGCTAATTTCAACAAACGGACTCCTCATGCATCCTCCCGCGTCCCGCTAATTTTCAGTCAAAGCTATGAATTCGGGCGTATTTTCGGAGAAGCGGCAATCCTTCCCTCTAATATTCAGCACACCCAAACGAGGCCCCATGGTTTTAGTAGCGAATTTCCACATCATTGGGACCAAATTCACTGTTGGGGGATGGGATCCCCTTGGTCCTCCGCAGGCATTTTCCATGCTGGATGAAAGATGGAGAACTCTTCTCCTGCGGGGTTTTCTGGGTGGCAACAATCACTGTGATGACTTCGCGGTGCCAACCATGATCAACCATGGTTCAAGAAGTAAAGTGGCGATTGAACATAACTTAACATGAATATCCTCGATGACCCATCATCATGGGGTACCAAACAATCAACGGATTTAAGGGACAACTTACAAGAAACCGTAGTTCCCATAGTTTTGCCAAGAAAATTTAAGGCGTTACATGGGGTTACCGAAAATGCTCCCTTCAACTTCCGGAAAACCCACCAAAGGTGAACAATAGAGAAGAAAGAACAAAGGTGGTTCCGGAACCAACGAAATGAAGCTGGCAAATACTGACGGAAGCAGCTTGCCAAAATTAAACTTTGGCAACATGCCAACCAAAAACAGTGGGAAAATCACCATTTCTAATGGGTAAACCATCATAAATCAGCTGTATTTGAGTCATTTTCCATAGCAAACTCTCAGATAACCAGAGGGTAGATCGTGCGTTTTTTCCCATCTCAAGAGTTGCCGAATGATGATGACCGTACTGGGATCACGCAAGGTATAACCACAGACCCAACCGAAAAAAAAAAACGCGTTATATACTACATATATGCGCGTTATATACTACATATATGCGAACATTATATCTATCTATCTATCTATCTATCTATCTATCTATCTATAAGTGCTGCAATTTGGACGTGTAGATATTATACATATCTTATGTAGCAAACCCCAAATTTCTTTGCTGTAACCATCATGGCCCAAAAAAAGTCAGTTGCTGTCATTTCCTGGCAACTGCACGGCCACCCGGAAGAGACATGTGTTCCTGGCGCTGCCGAAGGTTACTTTTCTATGCTGTTGGGGTATACCCTCTGGTAATTTAACATAGCCATTGAAAATGACCATTTATAGTGGATTTTCCCATTGAAAATAGTGATTTTCCATCAACTAGCAATATATATCTGGTTGGTGGTATACCTACCCCTCTGAAAAATATGAGTTCGTCAATGGGAAGGATGACATCCCATATATTGGGGAAAATAAAAGCCATGTTTGAAACCACCAACCAGATATACAATGCTTACCCTCTGGTAAACATACAAAAAGATACAAAAAGGCTACAGAACATCTACATCAACTATCAATGGGCCATTGTCTATAGCTATGTTAGTTTACCAGAAGGTATGTATCGAAGTTGCTGTATGTCTATGCTCATGTTGTGCAATTTATTTAAACAAAAAGCAGTCAAGACTTGGTGCTGCAACATAAAACCGTAGTGTTTACATTTGTCTATCCACAAATTTATGTTTCTGAGAAGCTTCAATCTGATTCTGATTCCAATCATCTATCATGTTAATTTCTATCATCTTTCAATCTATGTCAAATCCTATCATCTATCCCCTTCCTGCAATCCTCGGGTAATTCATGGCCCTATCCTCCGGAGTAAAATCAGTTGCCAGGTTGGATCTCCCTCTGAGACTCGGCCGAGCTTGATCCGACAATGGTAACACAGATTTCTCAACCCCGAAAAATCACCAAAAATGGCAGCTATCATCCCCAAATGGTATGCTGTGTTTTTTTTGGGGGGGGCTGTCACTGCTCTGTTTATCTCCCAGGTTGGCCCCGAGGGGCAAACCCTTTCCCCAGTGCCATGGGTCCCGCCGCTTGATGCTTCCGAGGTGCGCTTGGCTGCAGGTGGCATTGGCAAACTCGTACAAGGCGCACACGGCGCGAGTATATTCAAAGGTCGTCAGCCACAACAGCAGGGAGATAAAGACCTCGAAGTTGCACCGGTTCTGCAGCTTGTGACAGATATCATGGGGATATCATAGGAACTTAGCCTCCAGGAAGTTAACATAGACCCTAGCAGATACGGGTTGGAAGATTAGTTTCTACTAGAAAATAGCGATGTTCAGGGCCTATGTTAATTTAAATAATATACCAGAGGGTATCATGAAGTACTTGGGGTTGCAGTTGGGGTGCTCTTTATGGGTACAACTTGTAGGGCCCATGCTGGAATAACCATCCCGCTGGACCTTGTTTTCCCGCTTCTAAATGGGAGAACCTCCAATCAATGGGAATTTTAGGATCCTTAAATGGAGGTACTATATTACTATACCATATTTCAGGCCATATTTTGCTGGGATATTCCCTGAAAAATAGGCCGTAATATATGGTAGGTACCTCCAATTTATTTCGGTTCCTGTTGCATGGCCCATTGATCCAAGTGAGCTTGTGGATGTGGGAAATCCCATCCGGCACTGTCAAATTTCAATCGTGTCTATATCATATATAATATGCAATGCACACACATACGCAAAAAATAGTTAATAATAGTTCGAAAACGTTTGAAATTATATGATATTATATGTATACACAGATTATGGAAAGGCATTTGGTTGCCCTCTGATTAAAACACATGTCAGTTAACTAATTTATGATTACCACGGCGCTCTGGCATTCCACATGCTTGGCGTCCTCTCCTGCACTACTCTAAGAACTGGTGGTTTCAATCCCCATCTGCAGGTCATTTGGGCTCATCCATGTTTGTGGCTGATATACAAACAGATTGTAGATCCAAAAGTGCACAGTACATACAGCACACACTATGAGAGTTGGATTGGCCATTGCCTACCGTTGATGGGATCCATGATCAGGGAAGTGGATAGAGATATCATGGGGATATCATGGGGTTATAATAACTGGATATATACTTGGTTGGTGGTTGACCTACCCCTCTGAAAAATGATGGAGTTCGTCAGTTGGGATTTTATGAAATTCCCAACTGAATGGAAAGTCATAAAATTCCATGGTTCCAAACCACCAACCAGCCTAAAATCCTAGACTATCACACCACACACTATAATTACTAGACTGGTACTATACCTACTATACCCCATCAAGATGGGCATTTAACAATATTTAACACATGATCAAAAAACACATCGAAAAATCTCCAAAAATGGCTTTGAGTCAGGTGTATAGTGTACCCTACCAAGCCCATCACCAAAGCCGAGGTGCTAGGATTCCAGAAGCACCTTGCCAGACTTGGGGATCTTCCAAGGGAAAACAGAAAATGCTGCGCGATGGACCGATGCTGAAAAGATCCGGAAAGTCTTTCCAGAGGTCAGATGACATCATGATGATATCTATTGATATCTAGCTTTCCAACTCTACTGTTTTGGGCTTACTAACGGGGTTACCATGATTTTTCCAAAATTTCATGGCGTGATCATGGCTTGACATTGTTGCCATCCTATTTCAAGATGTTACTTGGATTTTTTTAAGATCTCCTCAGAAGACTCCCCAGTGGATTGATCAACGAACAATATGAACAGGTCGGAAAAACCACGGTTTAAAACTCGCATGGACCAACAGTAGTACCAACTATTAATCGCAGATTAATACCACCATAGAAACCCTCTGGTTATGATTAACATAGCCATGGTTTTTCGATGGCCCTAATCACCCTAATCGAAATAGATGCTTTACCGTTCTTACAAATGGTGGATCTTTCCATGGCGGATGGCGAACTGTTAGTCATAACCAGATGGTAAGTTCTTGAAATACCATGTCTAGAAATGTCGGTGTTGGTCAACCGCCACTTGGTCAACCGCCAACAACGCGGGCCCCACCATCGCGGACCAAGTTGCAGAGAGGCAGGCGAATCAAGACGATCCACACGTTGTGACGACGGATCTTCGACCTCCAAAAGGACGGGACGGGACATCGCCTGGGGGGCCCAACGGGATGAGTGATATCAGTGTTTCGGAACTGAACTGCTATATAACTGATTAGTAACTGGCTTGGAAATGGCGTAGTAATGATTTTATGGTTTGATAACTTGATGATGATTTTGATGTAGATGTTGCTGGATTATAAGTATCGATTGTATGGCTTAATCATGATTTTGATGTAGATGTTATCGGGTTATAAGCAACTTACTAATCACTATTCGTGAAGACTGGTTAGCAACTGGCGAAAACTGACCAAAGAATGGAGTTGTTTTTTTTACCAGCTGTTAACCACTTAACTAATCCCATGGCCCATCTAAGTAGACATGCTAAGTAGACATCCAAAGACCAAAGGCGAGGCCCATTCAATGGTGGATGCTTCCACTTCCAACGGAGAACATTCAAAGGAACTAACAAGCTATTCCCACGCCACGTATGGGTGGGATAACTACAATGAAGTCTTTTCCTCAAGTTTCCAACCAACATCTGAATTTGCGGCAAGTTCATAATACCACTCTCCCAGCTTTGACAACAATCAACTACTATAGAAATAGTCAACATGTTCAGGAGTCCATTGAAAAAGTTGATAACAGCTTTGGGGGCAAGGTCCACCGCCTACCCCACCACCTCACTCACAAAGGATACAAACATTAAAAGCGATATTCTATGGTTATTAGACATGGCAACTGGAAAATCACCATGTCATCCATGTCCAACAACTCTAAAGTCTGAATCATCACCAAACTGGAGGATTTCAATGGATTTCAATGGAGTTCAGGATGTTTATCGGCAAGAGAAGAAAAGAGATGCGTCGTTGCCCAAGCCGCATCAAAGCAGCTTCAGCTCGCGCTTCTCGGCGCCTTGGCTTTGTTGGATCGCTGGACTGCTATACGGATCGCTGGTAATTTGGAGTTATTTCACATCATCCAAGACTCGGGGGTATAAAGAAAATGGAAACTGGTTGGTGGTACACCTACCCCTCTGAAAAATATGAGTTCGTCAGTTGGGACTATTATTCCCAATATATATATATATATATGGAAAATGAAAAATGTTCCAAACCACCAACCAGGAAAGTTAAAGGAACAAGTTCACAACCCAACAGCCATGTGTTGTTGCTCTTCCCTCTTGTGATGTGTGTAGCCTCAGCTCAATGTCTCACTTTCCAGCTCCACATCACACCAGAGTGGCACCATGGTGTGGATAGACTTAACATGTTTCAACCATCCTTTTGGTGGTGCAGGATTCGCAACCATCCACAGTAGGATTGATATTTTGTTCATCTTTAGTTTCTATTTATTCGTGTTCAGTATACCCTCTGACAAACTAACAGTTCGCTATGGAAAAAAATCTTTAAGAGGTAAATCAACGATTTCTATATTTTCAATAGCAAACCGTAACAAATTACCAGAGGGTATATCATATCCCATTTTAAATGATTATATACCCTCTGGTAAACTAACATAGCTATTGAAAATGGGCATTTATAGTGAGTTGTCCCATTAACAAGGGTGATTTTTCATAGCTATGTTAGTTCACCAGAGGGTACCCATCATATTTCCATGATATACCCATTATATCATGATATACCCAAGGACTTCGACGATGTCACCTGGATCTATCCTCGATGGGGCCTTTCAGTTGACGCCGACCCAGAAAAAACCCGCCTGGTCACAGTGAGCCTCTGGAAATTTAACTGTTTGCTGTGGAGAATGACCTATAACCTATAACCTCTATATATAAATATATATGTAATATATATATATATTTATTTATTTATCTATCTATCTATCTATTTATTTATCTATTCTTTTATTTATTTATGATAAAAATGATGATTTACCGAACTTCATAGCATGGCGATTTTCCGGTTGGCTATGTCAAATAACCAAAAAGGTAGATGGTGATGAAAAGAAAGTGGACATCCACAGGACATCTCCCCAACCAGCTGATTTTCAGCTGGTACCCTCTGGTAGTTTAATATAGCTATTGAAAATGACCATTTATAGTGGATTTTCCCATTAAAAATGGTGATTTACCAGTTCGTTATGTAAACGTTTACCAGGCCGGGTAACTTCCCTTGGCTCCCCGTTTGAAACAACATGTTTACCTTGCCACAGCCCGCTGCTCACTCTGTTCACCCCGATGTGTCGTGGTCTAAGACGCAAGTTCAAAATTTCTTGGATGATTTCCTCTGGCACCATCCTTTCCCTGAAGTCGATATCCTAGGCGATGCGTGAGAAAAAAAACATCCCCATGATGCCATGGGCCCATGATCAGGGACATATGTGGTCAGCTGAAACCACGATCCAGCCACAAAAATCCCCGTTTCTCACCTCATTGCTGGTTTCTGAAAAGGCCAATTTCTGTCAATGGATTGGTTTAAGGGAACATCTGCAGGAAACCATAGATTTTCCCAGTAAATATGGGAGTTTCCTGTAAAATTTCCCTTAAACCAATCCATTGATAGTGTTCAATAGTTTAGTTCAATCATATCACGTTGTAGTTGAGAACTTGCAATCCCCAGGTGTCTACAACAAGGCCTTTGCGGAATATTTAGAGGGAGCTTTCCAACAACACCGCCTTCGGCCGGCAAACCTCAACTAGACAGTGATTCTGCTGTGGCACCTTCATGGGTGCCACAGAGAATTGAACATAACTTAGCCCAGTAAAGGCCAGCAACTTATATAAATATAATGTATAATAACTCTTCATTAAAGGATTGAAATTTGGTAACAGCTGCGGGTGACACACCACAAACTATCAATTTCCATCCCGATTCCATCCCGATTCCGATAAAAAAGACGAATGTAGGCTTCAGGGATCGACATTGCAATGTTAGCTTCTGGTGCCCACATATGGATGTTAGATATATTTGCTGACATGGAGCTATAGGGTATATATATGTCCGTCTATCTATCTATCTATCTATCTATCTATCTATCTATCTATCTATCTTTTAGATATATGTATCTTATATATGAATATATATATATATAATTTATATATATATATATTATAATAGGTGGAGTGATCCCAAAATAGATCCCGCAGCTCATAGGCATTGCCTTCATTGCCAAGCAGCCAGATTGTCGGCGGAGTTGGCTAAGCCTTCCATGATGTCCTGAGAATGGCGGGATGGGAAGGCCTACGATTCAGGGCTATGTCATGGATATACCCGGCAATTGTGGTTTTATAAAATAATGAACCAAGGTATCTATCAATTTCAGTGAATTATCAAATATCAGTATATGTAAGTATGTTCAACTGACAAATCTAAAAATTACTGGTTGGTGGTTTTAACCATCTTGAAAAATATGAGTTCGTCAGTTGGGATGATGAAATTCCCATATAGTATGGAAAAATAATCCAAATGTTCCAAACCACCAATCAGGTGTTATAATATATGGATATATATGGTACAGTGGAGTTTAGGTACCTGAAATGGCCAGTGACACTAGACAAGTTGGCCCGTGTTGGGTATCCCAAGTTAAGCCTGTCATCTAGAGTGAATTCGTTTAGGAAGTTGATCCCAACCATTCCCAACCAATCTGATACGTCCAAACTCACCCAAAATGCGGACGACATCGGGCAACTATCTAGCAGATCTGCCACGATTGCCGTGACTTTTCGCTCTTCTTCAGTTCCCAATTCATCAGAATTCATCAAGATTTTCAGTCTGGGTCCTTCTTCAGGTCTCAATATGTCTCAATTGGTATAAATTCATCTTAAGTTCATTCAAAGTTACTAATCCCCTCAAGATTACACATCATTTCACCCAGTTGGGGTCTTGGATACGATCACCGGATGCCATTCACCGTTCATTACCCTCTGGTAAATAAACATAGACCCCGAAAATTACATTTTTTTAATGGAAACTCATCTTCCAACCCCGATGACTGGCAGGGTCGAACTGTTAATTTACCAGAGGGTAAGCCTCATTGGAAAAACATTTGTCAACTCTCCGAGATTGAATCATCAAATCTCCAGAAAAAAACCCAGAGCATTGGTATCATCCCCGAACTGGAAAGTCGGTAACTCATCGAACATTCATCAAACTATACATGGTCAAAATATGTCAAAATGTTCATCAGGTTCGTTCATTTACTATCAAATCACCATGAAGTTCTTGTGACTCATCAAACTATATATGGTCAAAATATGGTCAAAATATGGTCAAAATATGGTCAACATGTTCCACAAACACTATCAAAAACTGATAGTTTCCTGGGGAAACTCATCATCATCCAAGCACGCCTCATCCGAGATCCGCATCGTCACATCAAGCCGGAGGGCCAACACACCTTGGTGATTTAGGAAGGTGAGAGAAACAGAGCTGGTGATTTTGGCCTTTCCTGGATAAAGCTATGGTGAACCATGTTATGTGGAGCAACTTCACCACCACATCCTGGAAGCTGTCTCTGAGCAGCTGCCAATCCCTAAACTGGCAGACTTGGACATGACGAGTAGAAATGATAGGTCGGTGATTTGGACATGAGGCCATAATCCATCCCCAAATCCCATAAATTTATAGGTGGTATAAACTTACCATTCCCAGTCATGGGTGGTTAAAAAAATGATATTGTTTTTACCCACATGGAAGTTGATTTATGGGATTTCATAGGGATTTTTTGGGATCATAAACCCATAGATAGACGTTTTTTTGGACATCTCAACGCTTGGTCCATGACATTAGTTGATTTGGGGAATACCCTCTGGTTATGTCAAAATAGCAATTGAAAACGGCCATAGAAATAGTTGATTTTCCCATTAATAGCATGGTGATTTTCTATAGCTATGTTAAACTACCAGAGGGTACCCCACCAGTGGAACCAGTTAGGAACCTCCAAGATTTTTAGGCGAGGCACAGGCTGGATGACTTCGGATCAGCTTCAAGAGCTTCTCCTTGGTGCCTGCCGGGATTAGCAGCCCGACCAAACAGAGATTTTATATTGCGATTTATAGGGATTTAATATATTTAATAGGGATTTATAGGGGATTTAGAAGGCTTTAATGGGCATTTATAGGAATGGACTGGGATTGTATGGAAGTCTGGGTCAAACTCGTCCCTTTCAGGGATGGGTAGAAACTTGACAACTTGGAAAACAAGTATGAACACACCACAAAAATAAAGATGAACATGGGTCATATTGGTCACATCCTCCGAATTGTCAAGTTCCTACAGTATATTTTATCAGTTCAAAAGGAGGACACCATTCCATATTTGCCTGGTTGGTGGTTTGAACCCCTCTGAAAAAATATTAGTCAGTTGGGATGATTATTCCCAATATATGGAAGAATAAAATTCATGTTCCAAACCGCCAACCAGTTGCATATATGCTCCAAATTTGCTGGGGCTAGGGGCTACTGAAACTCCTTACCTCCTGCCCCTGGTCAACCTCCAGGCTTGCTCAAGCTACTCGATGTCGGGAAGCTCTTCATTGCCGCCCTGGTCGCTCCCGAGTTTGCGGGGCTATATCCGGCCCCCGATAAACATGGTAAAACTTGAATGAGCACATTCAAATTATATACCCGTTTGATGTGGATAACTTACAGTAATTCACCAACCTGAAACAATTTGGGGATAGTTACGCTTACGAACCATTCTCCCACGTCCCAGATGTCCCAGTGAGTTCCGATTCTCTTCCTCCATCTGTCTTTGGCCACCTTCGTGGAAACTAGCGAACTAGCCATGGAGTTTTGAAGGGAAAAATTAACTTAATAAATATGGGAGATTGTCTATTTATTGTGATGTAAGGTATGATTCGGTATGATATGATTATATAATATGAAAGCTATATTAAATAAGCTATCAAAATAAAATCAGCTTAACAAGCTATGATAAGCTATGTTTGGTGAAAAAAGGAGGCTACACCATTAATTAAATAAACCTTCAGCCATCAGCCATTGACCATTCACCAGCCGCGCTTGTTGTGAATCCCCACCTGCTTCGGCTCTACGGCACACTGGTTACCAGTCCCAGTAGCAACAGCCCGGCGCTGTCGCCACATGGCAACGCTGCACTTGATGAATCTTGTCGGGTCAAATCGGCGATGGCACCCTACCCATGGTACCCAGGATGGGCTGAGTTGAATAAAGCCGGGGTAAACCATGGCAGGTGGAACATGGTGGAACCATGGCTTGGGGAGGTATCGAATCATGCACCCTTGTTGAACGTCTGTGCGATCTGAGTGATGGCTAACCTCCAACATGTGCAAACAACCTGAGCCACGAGAACGGCAAAACCAATGCGCTTCCCTGAAACTGCTTCTGGAACCTGCAACGGACAATTCGTAGCTCCAACTGGCTCCCTATGCCATGGCTAATAAGCCAATCGCCAATCTGGATACAACCATAGCTCCATTGGCAGCTCCCTCCACTACCGGAGAGGAAGTGTGAAAGAACAGACCTTGGGAGACAAGTCGGACACAATAATCTAAAATCACCGAGGTTGGCCATAGGTGGCTTTCATCAAGTTTACATGGACAACTACCCTGCAAAGAATATGATTGTTATCATGATATTCAGGTCGGTACTGTAGCAAGTAGGTACCGTCTAGGAATATGTATAGTGCACATATATATATATATATACGTATTACTACATACATGCATATAATGTATGTATATATGTATAATATATGTATATATATGTATAATATATGTATACATATGTATATATATATAAGTATTCCTACATACATGCATGTAATGTATGTATATATATATACGTAAAACAAAAATACACACACATATATATATATAATTATATAATTGTATAATATACGTATGTAGCTGTCCCATCGTGTGGGCCTCAAACACCGAAACGCATTGTGCCATGCACATCCATGATAATCCCAACAAACATAACCTGGTTGGTGACAATCTTGTACCGGGACACGTGGATGTATGAGTACTTGGATTTTAGGTGGTTATAACATATCTGGTTGGTGATTGTGCCTACCCCTCTGAAAAAATATGAGTTCGTCAGATTGGATCATCATCGCAACTATTGGGGAAAATTAAAAAAATGGTCCAAACCACCAACCAGATATTATAGCTATAGTTCGATAATGTTAGATGAGGTCATAAACCAAGTTCTAAGTACGGAGGGCCTTTTCTTAGGGCAGAATCAATCTTGGAAGCCACCCAGTAGTTCTAGCTTTCTGAAAGGGGCACAACCGCCATGACATACTTCGACCAGATTCGACTCCTGAGGATTGCTGTCCATTTCACTCCTTTGGCTGTACCATGCTGTAGTCCAAAAAAAAAGGACCATCCATGTGCATCATTCACATTACCCTGCAACAACACCGAAAGCCGCATCTTACTTGCTCTCTGTTGCGTTCTCTTCTGGATGCCGCTGTTGCCGCGAACGAACTTATGTCTCACCACTCCAGGGTGGTGCTCAATGCTGTGGTTTGGCTGCCTAAAACTCCCCCAGGCATATATCAAAATATGATGAAATATGACTTCTGGCACCTTCAAACCCTGGAAGTGGTGCGGCTCACCGCATGTGAAACTGTGGCCACCTTGGCCAATACAGCCCAGAAGAGAAACACCCAACTTCACCGTTGCCAGGTGAGTCCAATGCCTGCTGGGGGCTGATTTCTGCTAAGCCTTCGGAAAATTCTACTACGTTCACAGCCCTAAAATTGAGCATGGAACACTTGTAGTATAAGGGCAATATAGGGCAATGATTCAGCAATGATTCCTTTTGGTGAAGTTGTTTGTCTTGCTGCTGAGTGCTAAGAAACCAAATTCGTAGCTTTGAAGTTCACGGTGGACCCCCAGAAAACATCAGATGGCAGAAAACCACGGCTCTCACTGGGCCTTTCTCTTGCTGGGCAACCCAAGGCTTAGCTGGGCGCTGGGTGCACATCGAGGCTTTCCAAAGAAACCTCTACGGCCCTGTAGTTGGTGGCTTCGTGTGGGCTCTACCCTCTGGTCATTTGTTGCAGTTTGAGATCTGGAGAATCAGGATTTTTAAGAGATAAATCATCGAACTAAATGGGCCATGTTCCATAGCTATGTCAAATCCTCCGGTGGGCATAGCGATTCATAGACTCGTGGCTGATGAACGCGTACGGCGTAGGAGAAACGAAAATGCCATGGGCCACAGCCAAAGCCCGGTGCACTCCATGCACCCATAAGTCGCTACCCATAATTGCTGGAGCATTGCGGGACCAGAAACCACCCAAGATACCCAAGGTCTCTTGGTGGAATTCACCACTCATTCACCACTCAACTGCTTGGTGCTTAAGCTGTGCCATGCTGTGAATAGGCTCAGCTCTTTGATTTTGGATGTTTATCCAAGAAATTTTGGGTTGGTGAGTAACATCATGGGACAATGAAGTGATGAAGATTTGAAACTACCAGCTAACGTACTAAATGTACTAATTCATAAAGCGATAATAGACATCGCATCAAATCACCATGTGTTTCTTCTACCCTCTGGTTATTTAACATAGCCATGGAATAAATGGCCCATAGAAATAGATGGTTTACCGTTCTTAAAAATGGGTTGACTCTCCATGGCAAACTGTTAGTCATAACCAGATAGTAAGTGTAGTGGGATATATTATGGGACTATTATTACGGAATATTATCGGATTTAATCACCATTATATAAACCCATTAATTCGTAATATATAAATACATTCAAAATAGTTAATAACCATTATTTCTTCATTAACTACCATGTTTTATCATGGTTAATAACCATTTATCAAATCACCATGTTTTTGTTCTACAAATCCCATGGGATCCATACCATCTCCCCGACGGGAAGATTCTGATCCCGCGCCACCAGCCCCCGCACCGCACTGCACCGTTTACGGCGGACGGAAAATGACCACGGCGCGGAGGATCCTTGAACCGGAAATGTGCCGGGAAAGCCTGGGGGATAGCCTGGGGGGTTGTTGCCCAAAATATGTGGTGCATTTACCATCTGGTTGTTTTACATAGCCATGGAAAATCATCATTTTTTATAGGTAAACCATCTATAAATTGATGTTTGTAAATTAAAAAAAACACACCATCTGGTTATGACTAACATAGCCATGGAAAATCCCGTAAATAAATGGAGGTTTTAATACGAAAATGATCTATAAATGGGTCATGTTCCATGGCTATGTTAAATAAACAGAGGGTAACCTGAATTTTGCGGCCAGCTATGGGGATGATTTCCCATAAATTAACCATGATTTCCAGGCTTCGGGATCCCAGAATTTTTGTCTTGGCCCCTGGGATGGGGGACCTGATAAGGAAATTCGCCCCTTTTCAGGCGATGTTCAAAACTCACAGCACCAATATCCACCAACCAGTTGTTAAATATCCGGGAAAATTATAATATTTCACTAACCTGAATCTTAAGGCCAGCTATGGGGATGATTTCCCTTACCATGATTCCCAGGGTTCGGTCGCAGTGAGGTCGTGATGAAATTTACCCAGAAATATGGAATAGCCCCAATCTTGGGATGATCTGTTGGGAAAATATGGTTTTTTGGCGCACAATGGCGATATCAACTCGTCGATTTTTTGTCTACTGTAAGGGGAGAAGAAACTGGATCGGAGACACCCATGTGGAAGTGTCCTAAAATGGGGCTACCCCCCAAATCATCCATTTCTTGTTGGGATTTTCCATTAATCATCCAATTTGTGGTACCCCCATTAAGGAAACCTCCATGTAGGGAACCTGGGAGAGACAGGGACTGGATGATTTTGGCCGCAATGGCCCTTGAGGGAAGCCAGTCCAAATCATGATCAATCATGGCCAAAGATTCTGTAGACTGAGAGGGACAAAAAATGCCAATCTGAATCTAAACATATCTAAACTATATGATATTAAAATATAAGTTGGGGAGGAATTCCCATACCTAAACAAACAATGTAAACCATCATGAATATTAAATCTACACCACGTGACATCAGCGACATCGTCGGTTGCAAGCCCCAAAAAGATAGAACCCTTCTATTTCCCACTGCGAGTCTGTGATGAATTACTTCTATCCTTTTTGGCTGTTGCGAATATGACTATTCAAGATTCAAATATTCAAAACTAGAAACTACATAGCATAAGTACACCTACACAATATATCATCAATCAATATCAATACTCATGTGCATATAGAATCTTATAGACAGCAATACACAGCAATTAAAAGTACATAGTACTTATAAATAAAGTGGTTGTACTATATCCGAAGTACAACATATCCTATATATTATACACTTATACAGATACATACATATATAAACTACTTTACATTTATACACTGCAACATGTACCATCCATTCTAAGATATTATAGGCAACATTACACAGCAACATGTACATTTCCAAACATTATTGAGTCCCAAAAAAAGTTGCTTTACACTGTTTATTAATATACTAATAGTATCCATTCACATTATATGTATCACATTATATGCATTTATGTATACATTCATGCTGGTATGATATATCCATAAACTATACTGGTTGGTGGTATACCTACCCCTCTGAAAATATGAGTTCGTCAGTTGGGATTATTCTTCCCAATATATGGAAAAATCATCCAAATGTTCCAAACCACCAACCAGATATAATACGAGTTAACATACTAATAATCATATATTATATGTATTTATGTATGCATTCATGATGGTATGATACATCCATAAACTATACTGGTTGGTGGTATACCTACCCCTCTGAAAATATGAGTTCGTCAGTTGGGATTATTCTTCCCAATATATGGAAAAATCATCCAAATGTTCCAAACCACCAACCAGATATAATACGAGTTAACATACTAATAATCATATATTATATGTATTTATGTATACATTCATGATGCTATGATACATCCATAAACTATACATTGTGATGGTTTACACATTCACATGACCATCCCTGGCCGCAACGAACATCGTTGGTCGTTTTGGGATGTCCCGGGCCTCAACGACTCGCCTTGCAGAGATCACTGGCCGCAGTGTCTGGCTGATTGCATTGAATCGCCTTGGACCAAGGCCCAGTGGCTGGAGAAAAAACGTGGGGGATTTTTTGGGGGAAAATCTGTGATCAATTTGAATAGATTCTGAATATGCGGGAAAATTCTGAATCGAACATCCCAAATATCCTGGAACATTGTGTTGTTTCTCCGGCTTTTCTGTGGACCCTTAAGAGGTTCCTATAAGGTTCCTACATGGAGATGTGTTGGGACTGGAAACGTGGAGGCTTTCAAATGATGTTACCATCGAGATGAGGGGCAATAATCCACAATCGGGACATATGACAATGACTGGTAGCCTCTTGTAAGCGGCGCGAACATAGATTCGTGGAAAACCCATGGGGGGTTCCCCTGTGGAAATGATCTACGCTGGATTCTCCACACTTCTTCTGGTTGGTGGTTGACCTACCCCTCTGAAAAAATATGAAAGTCAGTGGGATGATTATCCCATATATGAAATGGAAAATGGCAAGTCTCGGGTTTCCATGTCAAGTTTCAAATTGTGATACTTCCTTTTGATATATGAAATGGAAAAGAAAAGCCATGTTTGAAAACAGCCGTGTTAGTCAAAAAGGGCCCCTCGGCGAATTTCTCGCTGGATCCGCCATCGGGGGTCGTCGAAAGGGTCATCCCACCATGAATGAGTTTCTTCCATTCGTGAGCACATTCGCCAAGTGTTTGGCGAAAAAATAACGCTGTTATTTTAACCATGGGACACATGATACAACTTGTACTATCCTCTGGCTATTTAACATAGCCATGGAAATGGCCCATTTATAGATGATTTTCCCATTAAAACCTCCATTTATAAGGAATTTTCCATGGCTATGTTAGATAACCGGATGGTAATTGGCAATAACATGTACCCTCTGGTAATTTCTTACATGACTATTGAAAATGGCCCAGTCGAAATAGCTGATTTACCATGATTTACCCATTCAAAATGGTGATTTTCCATAATTATGTTACTTTACCAGAGGGTAATGCAGCAAGTGGCTCTGTATGAGAAGAGCTACCTTTTCGGGGGATGTTGATCCACTCAACGTATCCCTGTGGGGAAAATTCATGAAGAACATGACTTGTTCTTAGGCACCCGGTAATGTACATGGGGATTGTCTGAAAACTGGGTATGTCCCAAAAGATCTCATGGTTGAGATATGTTTTTTTGTTACAATGAATACCTTGCGGTAATTTAACATAGATATGGAAACACACCATTTTTCATAGGCTGATCCCATCGCAAGTCATAAATGGATCATTTTCCATAGTTGAAGCCATGGAGCAACCGAATCAGCCCCGGCCTTTAGAATTTTTTACACCCCCAGTTCTACACCCCAAATGCCTACTGCTAGGTTTACCATAATTAGTCTCTTTGGAGTTAGTGCCTACGAGGAGGTTTACTATAGTCTTTGTGCATGTCACTTCGTGTTCCCTATTCTGCATCTTGTTCAAAATCCGCTGTATCTATTCATTCGAAACCAAAACCACGTATATTGTGGCCTCTTCAAAAAACTGCAGACGTGCGCCCGAAAAAAAGTACTAAAAAGTCACCTCACTAACTAATGTGTTGCCATTAGGACCCATTAGGTGGGTCCCGTGTTTTTGTGGACCCATCTTTTTGAACAGGTTTCCCAGTTCATATTTGGGATACTCTTAAATATCCAGGCTATATCAGTGTTGGGTAAGCCTTGACAGTAGGGTCCACATCGAGATTTCGAAGCTTCTGAATCTCAGGTTCCCACTGGGAAAACATCCCAGCCATTAATCCCTATAAAATCTCCCTCACAATGTTCCCATATATTTTCACATAAAATATGGGACACATGATACAACTTGTACTACCCTCTGGTTATGACTAACATAGCCATGGAAATGGCCCATTTATAGATGATTTTCCCATTAGGGATTTTCCCATTTCCATGATTTTCCCCTTCGAAATGAGCCATTTAAATGATGATTTTCCTTATTTAGATTTTCCCATCAAGGGAACATTTCTAAAAATGAATTTCCATTTCCATTTATAGATGATGTTCCCATTTTCCCATTAGGGATGTTCCCCTGATTTTCCCACGTTTTTCTACCCATCCTCGAAGACCCAAGCGACGCTGCCCTGGTCCGTGATGGTGAAGGTGTTCCCGGTGCTCACTGTGGTGGCGCCGTTCAGGGTCACCGCACCCGTGCCCGTGGTGAAGGTGCCCGTGCCTGGCGTTTTTGGGGAACATGGTCATTTCAGGAAGGCTGTATATAATGGCTATATTATGGTGACTATATAATTGGTATATAATGGCTATATGATGGGTATACAGTATAATGGATCTATATAATGGATCATCTTGGTGATCTGCTGGAAGAAAATGGAAGAAACCACATATATATGGCTAAAAAATGGCTATAAAATGGAAGACAACTAGTTCAATCTATTTCAGGTAATTACCTAAATTGATAATGGAAGAAACCACATATTTTGATATATTTTGGTCAATGGCCATTTCTCAATTCTGTCCCCATGTCTTGTTTTCAACTCCTTGCAACAAAACAGATGAAACCCAGAAAGATGTCATCAAACATCCCTCTGGGAATTCGCCTGCTCACATGAACACCTGATATTTTTTAGACAAAAAACGGCCGTCCACCTTGAACTACTGAAATGGCACAAGCAAGAATCGCTACCTAGGATGCCTGGGGGTCTGACACCCTCTGAAGAATCATGACAAAGGCAACCAACTGCAAACAAATCAACAAATGCAAATACAAGAGCAATTCTCTAAAGAATCAGGGGTCCGTGTTAGCCACGTGGATGCCACAAAACATTTGAAACTTGTTGTCAATTTTGTAGTTTGTTTGACTCATCCGTGATACAAGCGATGGCCGGCGCACAACATCAGTTTTTGCACATGTCAAAAAATCCAAAGGCATGTCAATCGGCACTCAAAATGCCCTTTCTACACAAAAACATCATGACCCAGGATGCGCCTACTAAAAAACGTGGAGTCCAGGTTAGCCATGTGGAAAAAAAACATGTTTCTAGCCTCAAAAAACATTTTTGGGACAACCCAGGTTGCCTGATTCTTTGGAGGAAATTCCAAGGGGGGATCATAAAGCCATAGTAAATTCCCCTCTCTCAACCACTCAACCCACGTTTAACACGCACCTGTGTTGGACATCGTCAGGTCTTTGTTAAAGGCCACCGTGACATCGCCATTGAAGGCCGCTGTACCGGTACCCGAGGTGATCCTGGGCTGCGGGAAATTGGAAATCTCAATGGGATTTTCGATAATTAGTTAACTTGGATTTACTTAAGGAACCATTTATATATATATATATATATGCCATAGATATATATATATATGGCTGGCATATATATATATATGCTATATATATATATATGCTATATATATATATGTGTGTGTGTTGTATATTATATATTATATATATACAGGCCCCACGCATTTCCCAAATGGCGTATTTCCCATTGGAAAAAATACCTTTAAAAAAACATGAGAATTAATTTCCGAAACCAGGGTAAATGCAATCTCCATGTATGTGAAAAAGTTCATGTTTGTTGTCTCCCCATGTTCGATCCATCATAACTCAATGTGTTGATAATCGGAATATCATATAGTATGTAGGAAAATACTGAAAAAGAACGGGAATGTAATCGAACTATCATGGGAATATAGGGGATCAACCAACCCTACAATTGGTGCTAAATAGGGACGAATTTTATTGTGGTAAACCCATTGCCATAAACTATCCCATTGACCAACCATTCGGCAAGGCATCTTGCATCATCCCTGCTGTAGGGATATACCCTAGAATAAACCTGTATTGGGGATTGTTTATTATTGGGTTTACCACATCAATTAATTTACTAGTCCAGGGGAATGGAATTTACCACAATAATGGGACGTCCGCCAATTTTAGATGGAGCTGTAACGGATTTAATAGGATATATATATATATATACATGTCCGGGTAAATGATAACTTTATAATATGTCACTAACCTGAATCTTGCGGCCAGCTATGGAAATGATTTCCCTAACATAAACCATGATTTTTCAGGCTTCGGGAGAACAGGGTTTGGTCGTGATGAAATTGGTGGAATCTGGAAGGGTCTCTTTCCTGATGCCCTCTGGTAATTTAACATAGCCATGGAAAATAGCCATTTGTAGTGAGTTTTCCCATTAAAAATGGTGATTTTCGATAGTTTTTTGTATGTTTACCAGAGGGTAATAGGGAGTTTCTCCTACCAAAAAAAAATGCTGGTGTACTGGGAATATCATGGACAACGGGATACTAAACTAAACCAGAGGTCCAAATGTGTGACACGAAAAATAGTGGGAATGTACACTCTGGTAAACATACATAACTATGGAAAATCACAATCTTTAATAGGTAAATCAACTATAAATGGTCCATTTTCAATAGCTATGTTAAATTACCAGAGGGTAGTTGGAATGTATGGACGTGTTTTTCCAGATATTGGGAACAAAAACGTAAATAAGTATATCAAGGCATCCTGGGATATACTGGGATATATACCCATCAACCATGAGGGTTCACCAAACAAAATTGGGAATAGATGAGGATATATGATAGCCAATCTATTACATTTTTTTTGGCCGCACTATATTACTATATCGCTATTATATATATATATAGAGAGAGAGAGAGCCATTTATATAGCCATTTCTAAGCTACCCTCTGGTTATGTCACAATAGCTATTGAAAATGGCCATAGAAATAGTGAGTTTTCCCATTAATAGCATGGTGATGAATTCCATAGCTATGTTAAATTACCAGAAGGTACACATCCCCCCCGGCTGATGGCACGTGGCACGTGGCACGAGCCGATCGCCAAGGCTCTGCGACGCGGTACCGTCCAAGTCGTCATTCTGCACCAGGTGGCCGTTCAACTGAGGCAGCGGCAGCTGGACGTTTCTTTAAAAGGACCGGGTCGAGGCAGTTGGACGTTTTAGGTGGGGAAACACCGTCTTTTGGAGAAACCATAGGAAAACCATAGGAAAAAGTAACTATATATTCTATATGAACTATATATTCCTGTAAGTTTCTTGGGAGAGAAAAAGTGATATGTCACTAGATATTTTGGAGACAGATTCGGTGAAATGTCCATGATTCGGTCGGAAAATCCTACCGGTTTTTCCTGCGGGTAATCTAAGCTAAGGGGATACCGGATAGCCCCACACGTTTTGGAGAACATGTACAGTACAGAAATGTTCCATGGCCAATACTCCTATTTATAGTGGGCCCCGCACACACGTAGATGTATACAAAACTGTACTAATCTACATATATTATATATAATAAATATAATAGATGTATACAAAACTATACACATACATATATATATATATGTAATAAATATATAATAAATATAATTATAATAGATGTATACAAAACTATACACATACATATATATATATATAATTTCAAGTGAGGATTAACAATCCCCTTCCGATTAATCAACCACCACTGCCCCCCAAAAAAAATGTAATTTAAAAACAGGTGGTCCCCCCAGATTAATAAACCCACCCGATTAAAAAACCACCAGTGCTGAAATCCTTTTTTTATCCAACTTTTTTTATTTCCAATTCTATTTATTTCCAATTGTTTTTTACAATTTTTTTAATCATCATTGTTATACTTCAGGTTTAAGTTGATCATTGAAAATTTCAAAAAACAACTATTCCCCAAATGATCGATTTCTAATTAAAATCTTTATAAAAATCATCAGTTTGGATAGCTCCCAAAGGGTACCCCCCATGAGCCCATGTCCCCCATTAATAATAACCAGGGTTTGCCCCTGATTAATCAACCACCTTTCTGATCCATGAAATTTTAACAAATCCAATGGAATTCTATTCAGATCTAATTGACGTAAGCCATATCCAAAGTTTTATGGTTTAGAGTTGCTTATTATTAAGAGGTCGTCAAGAAAACTAGCCAGAAGGTACCCCCCTACCTTCTGGGGGGGGGTTATTAATCCGGTGTTGGCATTATATATAATTTATATATACACACTGCAGATCAAAAATCAAATCATCAAACATCGAATTTGCTATGAGCCGCCCGAAAAAGCACTGGGATGATTGGAGACCGACTCGGGAACTGGCGTCGAGCCAAACCCGACTCAGTAAGCAGTTGATGTACCCTCTGGTAATTTAACATAGCTATTGAAAATGGCCATTTATAGTGGATTTATCTATTGAAAATGGTGATTTTCCATAGTTATGTTAGTTTACCAGAGGGTAAATTCTCAACATCACCAATGTTAAATCGGAAAAAAAATAGCTCAAGATGTGTGAGAAAACTCTAAAAAGGGCCGGTTTAGCCATTTCGCCAACTGTACACTTACCGGAGGGTAATACTGAATCCAACTGTCAAAGTGAATCATATGGACCCCACGAGGTGTCGGAATTGGAGATTGTAGATGTTGATGCATGTTTTATATATAATGTTTTATACATGTCAAATCCCCATGTACCCTCTCAAAATTTACCATAGTCATGGACAATGACAAAGTTCTGGATGATTTACCTTACTATTTCAATTGCGATGGATTATCGCAGGGTACAGCTTCTTGAAAAATAGAGGGGAAACTCCCGCTTTCAAAATCACAAATGATCATAAATCATCAAAATTCCTAAGTCTATCCTGTCCTATCCTATGTCTTAGCTTCGACGACGTCATGAATATTTCCTGGCTCCGTTCAAGAAACCCGGTCGCTCCGTACAAATATAGGGAAGGTCAACAAAAATCACCCGGGGCGAACTGAGCCTCCCAATTGCTGATTCCTATCTCACACATGGGTAAAACATCGCTGCAATGCTTGGGTCCAACATTGGGTCATATTGCCCTCAAGGTCCTACACTTTGACCAATATGGCCTGAAATTTCTTGGTCTGGCGATGTCTGGCCAGGTTTCTTCGCCTTGCCTTCTAGATTTGTTCAAGTAAAAAACTGGTTGGTGGTTTCAACCTACCCCTCTGAAAAATGATGGAGTTCGTCAATGGGAAGGATGACATCCCATATATGAAATGGAAAATCAAAGCCATGTTTGAAACCACCAACCAGAAAATATCTTCCATTTGGAAAACCACCATTTTCTCGGACCTCACCAGACACACTGTCATGACACCCCACTGTCAAAAGTTACACCTGGTGGCGACATTTCTGGACATTAGGACACGGTCGAAAAGTCCCTCGGCATCACAGTTTTCGGACTTTCGGAAGAGAACTCAGAACGACCCCTCAAATAAAACAGGAGATTCTCAATTTTCTGGTCCTAGCTTGACCATCAACATTCCACAACGGTGGAAATCAAGTTGACCTTCAGTCAACCCAGGACTTGCTATGGCATTGCCATGTTTCTTATCTCCCCATGATTGATCCATGATTTGATCCATCTGGGTCTGTCTGAAAAGCCATGATCTCCCGAATCCATTGGTAATGATTTTAATGGTATATAATGTTCCCTATTCATGTTGCTATTTTGGAAGTATACACTCCGGAAATCAAACCTAACCATGAACAATTATGAAAACATCCTCACTTTTCGTTGATTTTCCCATCATTTCTGGGTGATTTTTTTTTTTAAACACCACCGTGGATTGCCCCGGATTGTACACCCCTTTTCGGACCAAGCTATGGTTGTTTGCTCATTCCCCCTACCAGTTTTGACACCACACATACCCTCCAGTAAATTAACATAGACCCTGCCAGGAAGATGAGTTTCCATTAAAAATTGGTGATTTTCAGGGTCTATGTTAATTTACCAGAGGGTAAACCACCATTTTTCCTATGGTTTTCCTATGGTTTTCCACCAAAACTTCCAACCAGGTGACTGTCAGCTGTCTTGATGCGGCGTTGGTGGTTGCTGGGCGCACCGATGAGTCGGGGGATGTCGGACTGGGACTGGGGATGGATCAACAGCTATTTAATCAATGGGATTTTCAGGATCCTAAATTGGAGGTACCTACCATATATAAGGCCTATTTTATATTACTATATCGCTATATTATATATATATAGAGCCATTTATATAGCCATTTCTAAGCTACCCTCTGGTTATGTCACAATAGCTATTGAAAATGGCTATTTATAGTGGATTTTCCCATTAATAGCATGGTGATTTTCCATAGCTACGTTAAATTACCAGAGGGTATAAAGGATTGGTTTAAGGGAAAGTCTTAACCCAAAACCATGGTGTTTTAAATCCAAAAACCATGGTTTACTGTAAATGTTCCCAACCGATTCGGGGAATTCGACCTGTTTACTGGGGGATGAGCACCCATTTGCCAGCTACTTTTGGTGTCCTGCAGGCTACCCGGGTAATGGCTACAATGGGAAAGGGATCCATTGAGCAGTGTTCCATAGTGAAATCTGTGAAGCTCTGGATAGTGATCATCCCCAATATATCCGATTGATTTCGATAGCACTGATGGCTGGATGCGGCCAGAAAGGTAGATCATCTGTGAAGCCTAGATTTTTCTCACCCCTTGGGCTGTTTTTTATTGGGCGTAGCAATGAATGAAAGCATCATATCATCACTATTGGCAGCATGTTTGATGCATGTAGCTCAAAAATGTTCAAAGTTCACGGCCCAATGTTTCTGGATATTCAATATTAATACTCCTGAAGCAAGTTTAAGGCTCAACGAAGTCCATCAAAACTCCATTGCCATCGCTGGCCATCTAGAAACTTCCAAATTTCGATGAGAAAGCCAATATTAGCACCTGCATGCACCTGCTGCTGTCTGGATGTAAATGGGAACCATGCCCTGCCACAGCTGTAAAATCAGCTCGCATTGCTTTGGTCCCGGAACTGCCCTTTCCTCAGGAACACCCATACCTTTGGTACGATTGCGGGAATTCCCACATCAGAAAATACACATACGTGTGTTACAGAAAAAAATATATATATATATAATGTATGTACGTATGTAATTGTATTTGAAATGCGCCTATTTCCCCGCTCCACTACAACCATCAGTTTGAGCACCCTTAGAGGCCCCAGAGCCAGAATCTGTGCTGTGCCGCCCCACATGAGCCGATGACCACAGGACCATACCTGATGCGAACTGGACAGTGTCATCCTTAACACACCTATACAATATTATCCAATATGGGTATGTCTGAAAATGGGGTATACCCCCAATTATAGCCATTTAGTAGGGATAATGATCAATAACCATTGGGTGTAGGGGTACACTATTTTCAGACAAACCCATATGTAGAAATCAGATGTGGCAACTCCAACAAAGATAGAAACGTGTTCAAAGATGTTATAGATGACATAACAGCTCCAGATTTCAAGCTTTCCCACCTTTCTATCTATGTTGGGTTGCTGTAATGGGGGCATTATGAGGTATATACCGCAAGTTTATATATACATATGTGTGTGCATATGTGAAATCATTTGTTATTTAAAAAATGTATTTTTAATTATATATCAATCTACATATGCGTTTGCGTGTACGGATGCATACAGTAACCAACAATACATCTATATATATATATATTGTTTTCGAGGTGTGTCTAAAAACCTTGTGATGAACCAGTGGACTTAGAGGCAGCCCATCTTCGGGAAAAATACACACACACATGTATATATATATAAAGATAGATAGATGGATGGATGGATGGATAGATAGATAGATAGATAGGTAGATAGATAGATGGATAGATGGATGGATATATTTAGCAATGACCAGGTTAAGTGGCCACCGGGCAATGGTAAACCTGGGAGCGTACATGGCCAAGCCTCTTTTGAGGATGCTTTGAAGTCCTTCCAGGTGAAGCCGATTCTCATATAAAATCTCCATATAAAACAAGTGGTCCCACGAAATGTACCTATCTCTTTTGGAGGTTGCGAAAAACTTATGCCAATGTCTCCCCCTTTGTGGCTATCATGTACCAAAAAAACAGCAGGCGACTTGGGATGATATGAGCATCCTTGTTTACAACAAGCAACACAACACATCAATACTGGTTGGTGGCATACCTACCCCTCTGAAAAATATGAGTTCGTCAGTTGGAATGATGACATTCCCACTATATGGAAAAATAACAATGATCCAAACCACCAACCAGCTATATTGTTATTCCAATTGTTAACCACAATTAACCATAGATTAACCATTAGATTAAACAGGAAAATTCATGTTCCAAACCACCAACCAGAATAAAATGGCCAGTCCAACCCCGTTGTTCTCTAAGAACTGGTCCTTCTCATGAATAAAATGCAAGATCACCACCAGCCGCAGCCAAGCAACAGCACAGCATTTCCGGTGTTGCCGGGTCCAGTTCCCACGTTGAACTGAATGCCTTGTGCCTTGGTCATAATGACTTGGCTAGATTCTAGGTATCTTTTTTGGGGCTATCATAGCCATGCGACCGAACAAAAAGAAAAACTTTTCATCCAAATCATAGATATATCAATATAATTCATTATATATATATATATGTATGTGTGTGTGTATATGTATGTATATCGCTGTAAGCTTCTTCTGGGATGGTTTCCCTCAGGATTTCTTACATTTTTGGGGCTTCCAATGGCTTCCATTTTTAGATGGTCCAGTCGATGCTGGTTGGTGGTTCCACCCTCGAGAAATCTGTGGAAATCTGTAGGAATCATCATTCCAAGTGATTTTTTAATTAGTTCATGTTTAAAAAAAAACCTGGAAAAAGTGGAAATTACCATTAGTGAATATAATCAGTTCCATCATGAATATCATAATTATAATCATTCCATCATGAATTTTCAAGCTGGAAAAAGGTTCCAAACCCCCAAGTTTGGGTGTAGTATTGATGAAGATTTGGAGATTGAAAATGCCCCCATAGTGAGCTATGTTGCTGCAAATAACTCGAATAAGTATGGTGTATGGAAATAAAACTTATAGTTCACGGGGTTGACACACTGAGAAAATCTCACACGGAACCGCCAAAGTTGCCATATCAAAAAAACTCTTTAAACTCCAGTTTTCGGGCTCCATCTTACATCTACCATGCTGCAGGGTGAATGGTGCAAGCTGAATTCACCAGCTTCTAAATCATACCCTCTGGTTAAAACACCTAGCTATGGAATCGCCCATTGAGTTCGATGATATGATGATTTGCCGAACTCAAAAGCTGGTGATTTTCCAGCTCGCAAGCCCTTCCCATACCCTTGGGGATTCCGGGAGATGGGTGAGGCCCGGTGAGGCAATTGGAAGGTGGTGCGTGACTCGCAAAATAGCTGAAACATCCACGGTATAAACCCATCTCATCACATCCAATCTAGTGCAGTGTAGTCTAATCCAAATCATATCTAATCTATCTATCACTCTATATACCTATAATTACCCCTATATATGTGTAAAGTCGGGACACCCCTAAATCCGTTGCGCGATCTCGTCGAAAAGCTCCAAGCTCCCTGTCTGCTGTATCTGGAGGAGCACACATGTGGTATTCTGCTTCCGTGTCCGACATTATTTTTGCCTCCACTGGCAAAAGCCCCCACTTGATATTCGCAAGAGATACCATTCCCCTCATCTTCCATAGAGCTTCTTTCGTGACGTCCGGCCGATCGAGTGCGTCTACATATTGGGGCAACTGCAGGGGGGCACCTTGGATTTGCTTGAGGAAACCAAAAAAAAATAAAGATCATCAACCATTATTAGTAATAATATATAGGTATAATTGACTACCACATAGTATGGTTAAAATATATATCTATAAATAAAAACACACACACACACATATATATATATATATTACACCACATAGTATATTAAACATATATTAGAACACCAATTGATCATCAACCACCATTTAACTACTACCATCTGGTTATTTACCATAAATGGTGGTATTAATGGGAAAATCATCTATTTCTATGGGCCATCTATACCATGGCTATGTTAAATAACCAGAGGGTACATCCCATTAATATCCCATTGAATCACTATAAAATCCCATTAAATCACTATAAATCCAGAGGGTAAATACCATGGCAAACTGTTAGTCATAACCAGAGGGTAATCATCATCTTCGCCGTCAACACCCGTATGGCTCCATATTACTATTAAACCACTATTAATCCCTACAGTTTCCCCAAGATTCGTGGATCTCCGGCGCCAAGGCGCCACGGTGGTGGCACCCTGCAAGGATACAGCACCCGAGCCCGTGGTAAAGGTGCGGGTAGATGCACTTGGCGGACACCAAGGGCGAGGCAAAGGATGGCATGGGAAAAAAACATGGGAAAACATAGGGAAATCAATGAAAACATGGGAAACATAGGCAAATAATGGAAAATATAGGAAAACATTGGAAAATATAGGAAAACATTGGAAAATATAGGAAAACATGGGAAAATACAGGAAAATAATGGAACATATAGGAATTGATGGTTTGTAAGGTGGTAAACCTTGCTCATGAACATTGCCGATTAGCGTCATTTTGGGCATTATTTGCATCACCATCAATCAGCATTTTATCCATGGTCAATCATCAACATCTATCAATATATGGTTCGCTCCATAGTCCAGGGTTGCCCCCGACACCCCAAATATGAGGGTGTGAAATGGATAGATAGGTAAAATCACCAATTGCCCCCCTGTGGCTATCATTCAGCTTTAATGGGCGGAGCAACCCTGATACCACTTCGCATAATTTGTGGTAGGCCCATTTAATTGATTAGGCAAAAAATCATCGACCAATTACATCAAATCAGATAAGTGTGATGGTTAAACCATGTTGAACCATACCAATACCAATACCAATACCAATACCATACCGGATAATTTACGATCTGGTCTTTGCAAGGACAAGGTCTTGCGACTGACATTGAGTAGCCATCGGATCCCAGGACCCCATGGGAGACCCCGGGAGACCCGTCTCGACGCGCCCAGGCACATTTGGGTGTTGCCATTCAGGGTCACGGTGCCCACGCCCGTTTGAAAGGTTCCAGAACTCGTGGCCTGAGATCAACCCACTGGATGATTCACTGGTGAAAAACAGCCTGGTTAGATAGATCTGGTCTCCTGACTATTGGATGTCCTATTATTTATATATAAGTAAATGGGTGAACCCCGTATGCAACTGGCATCCACTGGAATCAACTGGAATCCCGGCTTCGAAAACTGCAGTTCAACGGTCAGTTTTCAGTAGGACATCGAATTTTGCCCCTGTGTGTTGCCACTGCTATAGTTTCTCCTGCCCATGTGTGTGTGTGTTTTATACATATGTAGATATAAAATTACATCATGATGCATACTGTGTTTACATAGAAAATCTATCAAAATCTCACATATATAATCAGATACTGATACCTTGATTTATCATATAGGTTTATGCACTTCATCTGCTCGGCTGATCTTTCCAAGTGGCGAGCATGTGGAGATACTTGCTGTCGGCAACATCAACATCACCATTCCTGGGTTTTTTGGGCCATGGAGCTTGAAAAAGATGCGGGATTTGCAGTTAAAATGGCCTTTTTTGAAGGTGGAAAACGGTGGATTCACCCAATGTGAAAAACAGAAGTTTCATGAGGAAAATGGGAAAACGAGTTTTGAATCCAAGGTATTTTCGATGGGTGAACTTCTTTTGAAAAATCTGGATGGCAGTTCAACCCATCCCAGTGATATCATGAGAGTCAATTCGGATCGTCTCAACATACCCGAACTACTGGGACAAGTCCAAAATATGTGCACCAGACAGTCATACCTTAGAATACCTTAGCTACCCAGCACTTGTGGGGTTGCCCTCAAAGGTAATCTAACAAACGGAAAAATCACAAGGTTCAATCAGTATTTCATCTGCCCATGGAGGATTTTCCAGTACCAGGTCTGCTTGAAATAAATGTGTTTGTTTATTTCGGGGAGGTGTCACACGCGGTGGGATACAGTCATCGTACAAAGTCCTTCAGAGGCTCGATACATAACAATTATCCCCAACTTAGGCTATTTCCCTATTTGATCCTATTTGGGTATAACTATGACATACATATCATACATTTCAGATTTTACACACTACTCATTGGGTATAAACATGCCTGCTATATCCCTCGCTATCCCTGGATCTTCCGAGGCAACCCGATTGGGGACGTAGCCTCGGAAGTTATCTGCTTGGTGGTATATAATAATGGTTATAATACCAATAATGGTTATGATATGCTAATAGTGGTTATAATATACCAATATAATAATAGTATATAATAGTGGTATTGGTATCATATAACCACCATTATAAATGTATATAATAATAGTGGTTATATATGCTTATATGATGGGACATATGATCATACTGGTTGGTGGTTTCAACCTACCCCTCTGAAAAATCATGGAGTGAAAGTCAGTTGGGATGATTTTCCATTCCCAATATGATGGGAAAAATTTAAAAAAAAAGTTCCAAAGCACCAATCAGTTATATATTTAACATGGCTATGGTAGCGCCCAGTTCGCTCGATGATAAACATCATGATTTCCCGAAGTCCAAAATGGTGATGTTCCATGGCTATGGGAAAAAAAAACACCAGAGGGTACCCTCTGGTAATTTAACATAGCTATGGAAAATCACCATTTTTAATGGGAAAACTCACTATAAATGGCCATTTTCAATAGCTATTTTGACATAACCAGAGGGTAACATCGTATTCCGAGGTGCAAGGCGATGGCTCCAGTGCCAGAGGTAATGGTGGAGGGCGTTGCACCCACATCGTTCTGCGGGAAGAAACAGGGAACATCAACGGAGATCAAACCCAGCCCCCCAAAAAAAGGTGAACATATTTTGAGAGATGTGAGATGTGTATGGATATATGCCTTATATTAAATATATCTATATAATTCTATATATCATTATATATCTATGTTTTTTATATGCCGGTTGCTATCGGTACAAGCACCGGCGCCTGGGTCAAGGCTCCGTACAAGGTAGTGGCAGCGGCTCCTGATCCGTACAGGTTAGGAGCCCCAGTGGGAAGCTGACATGGACTAAGTAACATGGAAAAATGATGGGAAAAATGATGGGAAATGGCTGAATGATATTCCGGTTGGTGGTTTCAACCTACCCCTCTGAAAAATCATGGAGTGAAAGTCAGTTTGGATGATTTTCCATTCCCAATATGATGGGAAAGTCATTCAAAATTCCATGGTTCCAGTCACCACCAACCAGTTTTTTCACTCACCAATCTGAGTCCTTAAAGGCCCAGGCCTCCAAAATCTGAATAGGTTTCTGTCGGTTGGTAAACGAACTTACAGTTTGCGAACTTGAAAATGATAAAATGGCCCAGTCGAAATAGTGATTTTTCCCATGAAAAATGATGATTTTCCATAGTTACGTTAGGATACCAGAGGGTAAGTTGTGGATTGGATTGGCGGATGATCATCTGGATGGTCCTACCAACCAAAAGAACTGGGGAGTCCATCGTGTCACGTGTCAAGCCGGGGTTCCTGCTGTTCAATCCAATGCTGGGACGGGACGTTCAAGTGATCCAACTCATGTTTTACCGGTTCCCTCCGCAAAACATGATGAAAAAAGAGGATGAAAAAAGAGGATCCGAGGTCGGAACATCATTCGTTCAAACGCAACAAACGCGTCACTATCCCCAGGTGAAACCTTGTTTCACTATGTTTCACTACACTTTAGTACTGGATCCGCTCATCTGGGGCGAACTAACCCAGGACTTTGAGTAACTTATCACCAATCCCATTTTGGTTCAGCTCCACCCATCCCTAGTTTTCCGAGCTTACCCTCTGATAAACTAACATCACTATGGAAAATCATAATGTTTAATGGTAAAAATCACTATAAATGGCCATTTTCAATAGCTATGTTAGTTGACCAGAGGGTAACTTTGGTCAAACCTTCATTCTTCCAGATTTTGTCCAGGTTCATCACTGATTAGCGGATGAAATCCTTGACCTGAACCTCAAATTTGGAGCAAGAGCTTCACAACATCTGTTTGTTGGCCGGAGCGCACCTGTGGAATCTCCCACCGTCAGAGTGCCATACAAAATGGTGGCACCTGCGGACCCAGCTGTTCCGACTGTGAAGGTGTTCCTGAGCTGTTCGGATGGCTGCCATGGCTTGAAAAACCCCATGGTTACCTGGTGGTTTTGGGCCTCAAGGATTCTGGGAGATGATAGTTGGGCCTGGTTGTGGCAGTCCTAGTTCAAATATGTTCAAATAGCATACATCAAAGTCATATATCTCCATGCTAATTGGTATACAACAAGTATGTCCATTGGGGTGAAATATAATTACTCATAATGGAAATATATGACCATAATGTTATATATATATGTATCATAATGGAAATATATGACCATAAATGATCATATATATATATATCAAAGTTATATGACCATACATCAATGGGAAAATCTCACTTTGTTTGCTTCACAATCCCCTCATTCTCCTGGTCATCTCGACCTTGAACCTCCAAGGATTCATCGCTTAAGTCCCGGAGTCACCACCCAAATTGAACGCGGAACCGCCATGGAAGCGATACTTATGGCCATATCCCATCTTCAGATCCCATTTTGGGGGAGTTCCGTGTTAAAGTTCGGGGATGTACTAAGCCCATGCCCCTCATCAAACAGCCTCTAGACCCTGTGGCTTAGTACTGGGTCTATCATTTGTGTTGAACCTCATATGGAAGTGCAATCAGGAATGTGTTGGCCCATTTCAGGATGGTTTGACCAAGTTGAGTTCCGTCGCAACTATTGTGAAACTGCCATGAAATAATCCCACGTTCGAATGTGTGAAGCGCCCTTACTCGAATCGCAATAACCGGTCTGTCGCGCTAATGCTAAAGTTCAACGTTTAGGGTGAAAATTCATAGAGCCATCTAATTTAATCCCCCCCAAAAAAAAGAAAAACGCAAATGTGGCTATAATCAAGCAGGCATAGTTACGCCATACTTAGAGGTTTTTCATCCCAAGCTGTGGTGGCTATAACCGTTACTGCCACACAACTGCACAGTTAGGTTCATGGTGGTTGAAATGATCAAAACTATAGTTTACAATTCGCAACTTCGCTTTTTTAAAGTCAACCCAAGATTGATCAACCTCCTGATTCCTATTGGCAAACGGTTTCCAAGATGTGAACAGTACGTCGTGTTCCCCTCTACAGGGCCTCAGGGGGACACCGTGTTTTTTTTGCCGTTCTCTGAGCCACCAAGGTTACGCAATACGCTTAAAAAGTATATGATGCATAGAATACAAAATCTACAAATGTATATGTATACCCTGGGGTAAACTAACATGGATGTGGAAAATTCCTCTGGTTTCCCATTCAGAAAATGATCTACATTCTACATAGCTGGGTTTTCCACATCTGCGGTAGCCTTCAGAAGGGTAGTTGTCAACAAAAAATAATCAACCAAGGTATCTATCAATTTCAATGAATTATCAAATGCCAGTATATGTAAGTATTTTCAACTGACAAATCTAAAAATTGTACCCTCTGGTAAACTAACATAACTATGGAAAATCACCATTTTTAATGGGTAAATCCACCATAATGATCTAATTATAGTGGCAATTTTCAATAGCTATGTTAGTCTACCAGAGGGATCCAGAGGGTATATACCATCCGGTAATCAGCTCCATGCTTTGCTGGAAAATCCTCTATTTTTTACCGATGATGTTCCCAGCGAACGAAACATCTATGTGGGATTGCCCAGCCACGTGGCTGACTGCCGGAGGGTATCATTCCAATAAATCTAATTACTATTGCTGTTGACTATCAATTATTAAATGATAGTAATAATCAATAAAAATCAAAAAAAAATATTAAATCTTATTAACACTCAATTAACATTAATATAATTATTATTATTACTATGGTCATTGTTAGATATTATCCTATGATGATCCTATATTTTCCCATAAAGTCCCAATCTCATTATATAAATCCCATCCAAAAGTCCCTCCAAAATAACCATTGAAAACACCATTCATATCCATCAAACCCCATTTTCATCCATTTTCCTATTGAAATCCCATCCCAAATTCCATATCAAATATATCAATCACCATGTCTGGCACCATTTCTGGCATCAACCCCTGGGGAAACCTCCGTGACTCCGTGGCCGACATCCGAGGCACGTGGAGTCCACCAGGGTGTTGCCTTTCAAGGTCACCGTGCCCGTGCCGCTGGTGAAGGTGTTGCTGCCCGTGATCTGGACGTCGATTGGCTGGAAAATCTTAACCGGAAACCATGGTTTCTACATTCTCTACCATCAATGGCTAGGGGTTTCCGGTTCCAATTTTCCCATCATTCAGTTCTATGAATATAGATTTTGACTGATATAGATCTGATATTGATATGTAGGATCTGACTGTAAACTTCAAAACAAAGATATGTGTATTACAATGTATAATTATACTGATATTGATATGAGTGTTGATCAAAACCGTGTATATACGTTTGTATGCGTGTATATTTAACATATATCTGGGTAAATTATAATATTTCACTGACCTGAATTCAGGCCATTTGGGGATGATTTCCCTTATTAACCATGATTTCCAGTGAGGTCGCAGTGAGGTCGTTATAATTTACCCAGATATATAGACATTCTGGCAGAATTATAACAATTCACCACCTTGAATAAATATCTTCAATAAGGCCAGCTACGGGGGATGATTCCCCGAATCCAATTCCCATCATTCCAGTGACGTCATCCGGATCATTGCTGGTATTTACCGCACATTTACCGTGCGAAATCCAAGCTGCCGCCTTTAAATCCCAGTTTTTTGATGAGTTTTGTGGTACGGTCCAAATCTTTTTCTGGTTAAATCCCTGCAATTCTCATTTTAGATCAGTTTTTGTTCTGTTTTCTCATATATTGCATGGTTGTCCATTTGTGCCAAGATGAGCAAGAACATACAAAACCCGATTCTTGCCGGCTCAAGATAGTTAGATAAATTTCCTCTCTAAACTACACAAAAAAATGCCTAAAAATGGCTCCCCACTCAACAAATCCCCGGGGAAAAAAAAACTCCCAGGTGGCACCGTCACCGCACCATTCAGTTGCACTGCGCCGCTGCCGCTAGTAATGGCGCCCGCACCGCTTTGGGTAATGCTCCTAGGAAAAGGTGGTTTCGGATGGGGGAAGTCACAGGTCCAAATCATGGTAACGTTCCAAATCATGTGGGATTCCAAATGTGTTTTTCGAGAAATTGGATGTTCTTAATGTATCTTAATGTCACATTTGGGATTGACATGTCCAAACCCAACTTGGCGAAATCACCATGTCTACTTTCAAAAATGGCTGGGAATCCGTCTCCCCCAAAAAGAAAACGGGGGATGTCATCAACCAAATGTGGCAAGAAATGCTAAAAAAATGGACATTTAGATGGCAGGAAGTGCGAAGCGACAAAGGTGCATCCTTTGATTTGCTTCAGGCGCCTTTAAAGGATATGCCCATTAAAAAAAAAAATCATGAACAAATCCAGGGTTAGGAACCATTCTTATGGGTACATGTTCAACCCATAGGCTACAGGAATGGGGGGGCAAACAATAGTTTTTTTTTCATGACTAGGCGAACGATTGGAATACGATTGGACTTACGGTGGATAAGACATTATGTCTATATCAGTTTGATGGGGGGAGACCAACTAATCACTTGGGGGGGCCTTCCTGTATAGGGTTTTAATGTGTAGTTTAATTTCTATTTCATTGGTCAACCTTGGATACTTTTGAAGCTGGTTGCTTGGATTTGCTTAAGGAACCCAAGTCAAACAGATTTCCAGTGATCATGATGTTTTTTTTCCCAAGATTTTCTTATGTTTAATTCCCATTTCGTCGGGGCATTACCAGCTGGCCATGTTGACGGACACCGTTGCGGCTATAGGTTTGAGATCCCTCCCAATATTGGATCCATTATATATTATAGACCATGAACGTGGTCGATGTATATCATGCGCGACTATCGCCCATTGAAATGGTCGTTCCTTGTATGTTCATACCATGTCATACCCTCTTACGTTACCTCCTTTTGTGCGACCATTTGTCACAATCAAGGAAACATTGGATTTTAAGGTATCCTCTCATAATTACCCACCGTTAAACCAACATAGTCGCTATAGAAAATAATCCTTTTTAACGGGCAGCTATATGTAAAATCACCAGAGGGTATATAAAATATTTACATGTATGTAATACATCTTGAACATTGTTTCTGAGGTTCATCCAATGTTCAACTTCAGGATTTCAATCGGCTACATCATGGATGCCCACCCACCATCATCGTGCCATTCCTAATTGCGGGAACGTCCAAGTACGATTTGACTGATGGAACTCATTTTTTCATGTTTGCAGATCTCACCCAGGCATTCTTTGCCATGTTTTTTCTATGAGTCTCCAGGAATATATAGATTTAATAATTTAAATAATAGATCCAGACTGCCAACTTGTCTATGAATGTTGGGTTACTATAGATCCCCAAAATTTACTATAGATTTGGGGATCTTGACCTTCTTAGGTTTACTAGTGATTTCAATTGTTTTTTTGTTGCTAAATCATAGAATAGTGATTCAATTGCACCTGCGCACTGGCACTGGACCAGCTCCCGGATCATTAAAAAACAGCTCAGGGATTAAAAAGAAACAGGGTCGACATTGTTATTGATGAGTGACTGCATCTTGTAAATGTCCATATTGTTCGTTTATATCCCAAAAAAACACAGTGAAGGTTGCGAATTCATCCAACCAAACTCTGGTTTTTTCAATCATGGCACTTGAAAATCCACCATTTTCAATAGGTAAATCAACTATAAATGGGCCATTTTCAATAGCAAACTGTTAAATTACCGGAGGGTATTATGTGTCCATTAACACCTCCATAAAAATAGGGGAATTCCCAGTGAGCCATGTTTGATGACACCGTTGCGGGTGATTCCAAATACGAATGACCACTTCCGTCACTTCCGTCAAGGCGCTTGCCACTAGCCTGGCTGATATCCCCGTTGATACTGACCGTTCCGGTGGCCGTAGAAAAGGTTTTTACAGTTCCTGCGCAGGAAAGGGTGGTGAAGTGGCTAAACCTGGATGGGCAGCAGTGCACATTGAGCTGGGTAGTATCTACCTTCCAGTAAGCAAACATACTAGTAGCTAGGGAAATCATAACCTTTTATAAAACATTTATAGAGCAAAAATAAAAGTATATGAAAGGTTCGTTTTGCGTAGCTATGTTGAACTACCAAAGGCTACTCGTCAGCCAAGACTAAGAGCATAAAACCTACCCTTCGGTGTCATCAAACATGGCTGGCTGGACAATCCTCCATTGATGGGGGTTATAGCTGGGAAAATCTTCGAAGTGAATGGGTCGTTTTCCATTGCCATGTTTGATTACAGGAGGGTACTTGAAATTCCTAATTGGTGGTTTCAACCCCCCTGAAAAATATTAGTCAGATTGGAACATCATCCCAACTATTGGGGAAAATAAAAAATGTTCCAAACCACCAACCAGATTCAATCAAAGCAGTGACATTCGGGCCTCGCTGCTGAAAAGACAAAAAAAAGGCACCAGAATATGACAATCATGTTAACTATCTTTGAAAAGCGAAGCACTGCACGATCTCACTTTGCCAGGGGACTAATTATCGTCTTCACGGTGCCATATGCCAAGCAACACATGCATACAATCCCTGTAGGAAACGGCAATGTGTCTCAACAAAAAAGGTGAAGTTTATCTCAGAATTCCGTCATGCATCATTGGTCCACGTTCTGTCTCATATGTGATAGCATCCTTGCAGGAAACAGAAATGCTATGTTTCCGCACAACTAGATGAATCAGCTCGCAGTGTAATGTTCTTAACAAGCGTTAACCATCGGATCTTTTTTGGACCTAGTCTTGTGACGCACGATGAACCAGCGGAACTTGCTGTGGGAAAAAATGGCCGTTGTCACCAAAGATTCTGCGCACTTTACCACATGACCCTCCAACTTCTGGAGGTCGTTGCCTCACAGCGAAGCCCAGTCTCCACATCTTCTGGGAAAGCCAATGCCATAGATCTATCATTTGGGGATGCTTTCTACATGTTTCTACCATTTTTTCAATGGCCATGACTCAGGAACCGAAACAAATTGGAGGTACCTACCATATATAAGGCCTATTTTTCAGGCCTATGTAAGGGAATATCCCAGCAAAATATGGCCTTATATGGTACAGTACCTCCATGTTAGGATCCTGGATTTCCCATTGATTTTTTAAGTGATCTTGGGGATGGTCAACATGGCACCGGCGAACTGCCACAGTCATTGGATGAGGAACTGCGGCTTGGCATCGCTGCCCCCATCTCTGCCGGGAAAAGGTGCCCCCAGTTGTTGTGTCTTCTCCAAGTCTCATCGGAGTCATCCGTTCCGGCGACTCCAACAATAAATATCAGGTTTTATCATATGGGTGTGTCTGAAAATAGTGTACCCCTAAACCCACTGGTTAATGATCATTATCCCTATTAAATGGCTATTTCATTGGGAATATACCCTATTTTCAGACAAACCCATATATTGCTTCTACCAGTCTGCATTCTAGAATGATTAACATTGATTAACCCATGTTCTCCCCCAATCGCTGGGCATCTAATATGGGTTGAACATGGATGGGAAAATGCGGTGTCTGACTGGACGGGTAGCCCCTTAAATTCATCCAAGCCTCAAAAAGCATTTGAGTACAGGAAGGGGCCACCTAGTTCGTTGTAAGTTGGTTTATACATGTTTATAATTACCGTGTTAATCCGTTTTACAATCCCATCTATGGTAAATTAACATAGCTATTGAACATGGCAATTTATAGTTGATTTACCCATTAACATGGTGATTGAACATGCATTTTCCATATTTTTCCATAGTTATGTGAGTTTTACAACAAAAACCCAACAGTTCACCAAGTGAGCAGTGTTCCACACCCCGAAATGTCATTCCATTCAATCCTGGTTAGTTAAGAATGGGATTCCCTGTTCTTGGGTTATTATTATCCCCATTATATGAAGGGTAGTATAATCCCCGAACTAATCATCACCCATTATTGATTAACTATATAAATACTACATATCTCCATATTCTTGATGGTTAAAACCTTCGTAATTTGATGATACTCATCAAGCAACAGGGCTTTTGAACACTGCTCAAGTTCCAAGTGCATCAGGCGATCGGCGATCCCATGCTGAAAACAAACCGCGGTCCATCGCCATCATCGGCTTGGGCGAAGGCGCCGTTCACCGTCAGGGATGTGGATTCGCCATTGCCTAACGATGGGATCTCCGATCTGCTAAGTGGATAGAGAATCGAGATATCATGGGGATATCATGGGGTTATAACTGGATATTTTTGCTATCATGAATCATAATCATAAAAATATATGTGAAAAAACAATCATTAATATAATCATATGCCATCAAAGACAATCGTATATTAAAAACCTGGGGAAATTGAAACATTAACCCCAATCCCAAGCATCATTCCAGGCTTCGGTCGCAGGGTTTGGTCGCAATTTTTTACCCAATTTCCAGCATCAAGTGGATTAAAGGATAACTACTGGATTATTAGTGGGAAGTTGCAGGAAAAGCGATTAAACTATCAATGGATTCCCATTTCACACGGAATTCATTGGATAATCAATGGATAACGTATAGAAACGGGCATGAAAATCCAATGGGCTACAAGATCAGCCATTGACAATCAATCATAAATGTCTGAATGCATCACTCTTATATGTGATTGAAACCCAATGTGTTTTTATTTTTCGAAGGGAAGAATCTCTGGTCATCTCACAACTATGGCCTGATGTCCACATGAAATCTTCATGAAAAATCCCTATGAAATCCCTGTTTCCACCATTGCAAGGCCCAAAAAAGTCCTATCCCCATCAAATCTAAGGTGATGTCTCCAAAAATTCCAGCATGACAGGCCGAGAAAAATCATGTTATCCCCATTAAATCTCCATGATATCCCCCAAAAAAAAATCTTATTCCCATGAAATCCACCCATTAAATCATATCCCTGCCGCATTTTTTGGGAGTTGAACCGCACAAATTGGGTAGCATATTCTCTTCAGCCCTACTGGATCCCCAGCGGGAAAGTACCCTCGGCTAATTGAACATAGCTACTGAAAATGGCCATTTATAGTTGATTTACCCATGAAAAATGACCATTTTCCATAGCGAACTGTTGAATTACCAGACGGTAACCCCTCTAAAATCCCCAAATCGCGACAAATAGGTTGTATAAACCATTCCCAGTCATGGGTGGTTTATCATTGTTTTACCCACACTATGAGTGGATGTAACTGAAAAATGATGGTTGATCGAGGATTAGTTCATAGTAGTGCATTAATATTAGTACATTATTCATCTATATTCCTCACATTGATATGGCATTGTTTTACCCACATTACAGTGCCAATCTTAGACACCCTGCCAAAAAAAAAATCTTTGCCGGTGAACGTAGATAATCGCATTGCCACCAAAAGGCTAAAGGATTAAACTACCCATCTAAGATTGACCTAGTAACCCCTATATATATGGGGGTTGATCAAAACATAGTTGCCGGTGTGTTATTAGAAATGACCTTGCGCCCGCCCTTGCGCTTCCTTGCGCTCTTCAGGGTTTTTTTGTGTTCCATTACATAGATTAAAATATGCATTTAAGAATTGATTGCCGCAAAAAGTTGCTCAATTCAAGGAGGTGTTCACTGATCCAGTACGCTGTGCAACACAGACTTTTTTAGCATTCGGAAGCAAAATCTGATGATTCGGAGCTCGAATTCTCAGAAGTTGAAGATTCTGAGGAGCTCTACCTACAGAGGAAATTTGATTCCCAAAACGGCCCTTTTGAGCCAGAAAGAAGCTTTACGGGGATCAAATTTCAAGAGGTATTATGGTAGAAGGAGAGTGTATACACATAGAAGGTTTGATTCCCAAAACGGCCATTTCGAGCTAAAAAGCAGCTTTACGGGAATCAAATTTCAAGAGGTATTGTAGAAGGCAAATATATACACATAGGAAATTGTGATTCCCAAAACGGCCCTTTGGAGCTGAAAAGCAGCTTTACGGGAATCAAATTTCAAGAGGTATGGTAGAAGCAGAATGTATACACAATTATACACTTATAAAATTTGATTCCCAAAACGACCCTTTCGAGCCAGAAAGCAGCTTTACGGGAATCAAATTTCAAGAGGTATGGTAGAAGCAGAGTGTATACACAATTATACACTTATAAAATTTGATTCCCAAAACGGCCCTTTCGAGCCGAAAAGCAGCTTTACGGGAATCAAATTTCAAGAGGCATGGTAGAAGGAGAATGTATACACAGAGGAGATTTGATTCCCAAAACGGCCCTTTCGAGCCGTTTTAAGCAGCTTTACGGGAATCAAATATCAAGAGGTATGGTAGAAGGAGAATGTATACACATAGAAGGTTTGATTCCCAAAACGGCCCTTTCGAGCCAGAAAGCAGCTTTACGGGAATCAAAAATTCAAAAGGTATGGTAGAAGGAGAGTGTAAACACATAGAAGATTTGATTCCCAAAACGGCCCTTTCGAGCCGAAAAGCAGCTTTACGGGAATCAAATTTCAAGAGGTATGGTAGAAGGAGAGTGTAAACACATAGAAGGTTTGATTCCCAAAACGGCCCTTTTGAGCCGGAAAGCAGCTTTACGGGAATCCAATTTCCAGAGGCATGGTAGAAGGAGAATGTATACACATAGGAAATTTGATTCCCAAAACGGTTCTTTCGAGCCAGAAAGCAGCTTTACGGGAATCAAATTTCAAGAGGTATGGTAGAAGGAGAATGTATACACAGAGGAAATTTGATTCCCAAAACGGCCCTTTCGAGCCGGAAAGCAGCTTTACGGGAATCAAATTTCAAGAGGTTTGGTAGAAGGAGAATGTATACACATAGGAATTTGATTCCCAAAACGGCCCTTTCATGCCAGAAAGCAGCTTTACGGGAATCAAAAATTCAAAAGGTATTATGGTAGAAGGAGAGTGTAAACACATAGAAGATTTGATTCCCAAAACGGCGCTTTCGAGCCGAAAAGCAGCTTTACGGGAATCAAATTTCAAGAGGTATGGTTGAAGGAGAATGTATACACATAGGGATTTGATTCCCAAAACGGCCCTTTCGAGCCGTTTTAAGCAGCTTTACGGGAATCAAATATCAAGAGGTATGGTAGAAGGAGAATGTATACACATAGGAATTTGATTCCCAAAACGGCCCTTTCATGCCAGAAAGCAGCTTTACGGGAATCAAATTTCAAGAGGTATGGTTGAAGGATAGTGGATATACACATAGAAATTGTGATTCCCAAAACGGCTCTTTTGAGCCAGAAAGAAGCTTTACGGGAATCAAATTTCAAAAAGATACCAAAAGCTACGGAGCTGTTAAAATGTTTTTTCCGGAGTCTTGTAGCGATGCCTGTCCAACTTGGCAAAACAACCTAAAGAGAAACTTGCGCTTACCTTGCGCCAGACTTGGGTTCAAAACAGGCATTGCAAAGGCAAAAAAACTTCACTAAATCCAACCAAACTTTCTATGTGTATACATTCTCCTTCTACCATACCTCTTGAAATTTGATTCCCGTAAAGCTGCTTTTTGGCTCGCAAGGGCCGTTTTGGGAATCAAACCTTCTATGTGTTTACACTCTCCTTCTACCATACCTTTTGAATTGTTGATTCCCGTAAAGCTGCTTTTTAGCTCGAAATGGCCGTTTTGGGAATCAAACCTTCTATGTGTATACACTCTCCTTCTACCATAATACCTCTTGAAATTTGATTCCCGTAAAGCTTATTTCTGGCTCAAAAGGGCCGTTTTGGGAATCAAATTTCCTCTGTGTATACACTCTCCTTCTACCATACCTCTTGAAATTTGATTCCCGTAAAGCTGCTTTCTGGCTCGAAAGGGCCGTTTTGGGAATCAAATCTTCTATGTGTATACATTCTCCTTCTACCATGCCTCTGGAAATTTGATTCCGGTAAAGCTGCTTTCCGGCTCAAAAGGGCCGTTTTGGGAATCAAACCTTCTATGTGTTTACACTCTCCTTCTACCATACCTCTTGAAATTTGATTCCCGTAAAGCTGCTTTTCGGCTCGAAAGGGCCGTTTTGGGAATCAAATTTCCTATGTGTATATATTTGCCTTCTACCATACCTTTTGAATTTTTGATTCCCGTAAAGCTGCTTTCTGGCTCGAAAGGGCCGTTTTGGGAATCAAACCTTCTATGTGTATACACTCTCCTTCTACCATACCTCTTGAAATTTGATTCCCGTAAAGCTGCTTTCTGGCTCGAAAGGGTCGTTTTGGGAATCAAATTTTATAAGTGTATAATTGTGTATACATTCTGCTTCTACCATGCCTCTTGAAATTTGATTCCCGTAAAGCTGCTTTTCGGCTCGAAAGGGCCGTTTTGGGAATCAAATTTTATAAGTGTATAATTGTGTATACACTCTGCTTCTACCATACCTCTTGAAATTTGATTCCCGTAAAGCTGCTTTTCGGCTCGAAAGGGCCGTTTTGGGAATCAAATTTTATAAGTGTATAATTGTGTATACACTCTGCTTCTACCATACCTCTTGAAATTTGATTCCCGTAAAGCTGCTTTTCGGCTCGAAAGGGCCGTTTTGGGAATCAAATTTTATAAGTGTATAATTGTGTATACACTCTGCTTCTACCATACCTCTTGGAATTTGATTCCGTTTTGGTAGGTATGGTTCCGTCTGTCCTGCCTACCAGGCCTACCAGCTCTGAGCCGCTACAGCAGCAGATGTTCACTGATACAGAAAAGAACAACGATATTAATATATCTTGCGCCCGCCCTTGCGCTTTCTTGCGCCTCCCAGGCAAAACGCACTACAAATTTACAACAACATACTCCATTCATACGTTTGTATAAAACTCCTCTGCGGGGGTTTTGATCGTCACTCATATATATATATATATATAAAAACCCAGCAGTTCACCAAGTTACAAGTGCATCAACTCAGCCAACGAAAATGGTGATTAGTTTCTACCCATCCAAGATTATCCTAGATTAACATGGGTAGTTGATGGGTAATCCAGCCATAATAGAACGGATACTCCACTGTTGGATGAATCTTAAGGATCCAGCCTTCTAATCTTATCTTAATCAGAGTTACCATAATTCAGATTACCCTAGGATTAATTCGGGATAATTGGGATTATAAACCCAGAAAGTAAACCCATAGTAAAACCAGTCAGTAAGCTCATTAAAAAAAGGAAAGTCAGGGCGAAGATAGTCCGCCTGTGCCACCGATGGTCACCGTCCCATAGAAGGTGGCGGCGCCGCCGGAGCCGGCGGTGGAACCCACATTGAAGGCCGTCCTTGAAGGCGACCGGAGATGACAGGAAAACCATAGGAAAACCATAGGGTTTCCCATAGGAAAATGATGATTTAACCGACATAAATGCAGGACAACCATAGGATTTCCATAGGAAAATGGTGGTTTAACCAACATCAATGCAGGACAACCATAGGATTTCCATAGGAAAATGGTGGTTGAAGTGAGAAATTCAGAAGCTTTCACGGGATTCAGAACTAATTTATGATAGCCAAGTTGGCGCTATCATAACTCCAAGAGCTAGGGGTTTATATGCGTGGGAATATAGCGAACTAGTAAAATTCATGGGATTAAGATTTTTTGCTCCATCAGTTGGGATATGGGGCCCCTACTATAGGGAAGTATAACCGACTTAGTGGGTGTAGCGTTTAAAAAGTCATGGACATATAATAATTGCAAATAATGGGTTTATATGGGTTTATCTTCGAGTTTAACAGCCATGGCGAAAGGAAAACGAAGGTATGATCAATTTATGGAATTTATTATGGGAATATTGTGGAAATATGTGGAAATGCCTAGGTCGTGATACCGTGGTATCTGGGAAAATATGGCCTTAACCATCAAAAACAGATAACTTTCAGAATTCATGGAAGTATCTAACAGTTTCGTATGGAAAATTGCCCATCTACACATGATTGCCGAGTACACATGGTAATTTTCCACGGTGACATTGAATTTCCATGTCGGATGTACGAAGAATTTTGGAATTTTAACGCGTTGAGTTCGGAATGTGTACATATATAATATAATATATATATATAATATATATATATATACACATAAATAAAATAGTTCGGTGTGTGCACCAAACGCAAGCCCCAAAAGATCGAACACGTACGAGTTCCTACCCAAACAAGTAATAATCGAATGTTAGATTTCACATTCCCGCTCCAGCTCAAAGGTACGTGTCCCTCAAAAAACATTGTTTTGCCGTTTTGCCCTAGATTTAGTATATTATATGGTTGGGATTGCATAGGTATATATACGATGAAGCTCAAAGCTACCTTGCTGGCTCACTGGGCTCACTGCCTCCTTGCTAGCTCAAAGCTACCTTGCTGGCTCAGTGCCACGTAGCTGGCTCAGTGCCACGTAGCTGGCTCAGTGCCACGTAGCTGGCTCAGCGCCTCGTAGCTGGCTCAGCGCCTCGTAGCTGGCTCAATTTTTTTAGCGAAAAAAAAGCTCCGCAAAAATTGAGCCGGCTACATGCCCTTGAGCCGGCTCGATGGCCCGTCATCAACCCGGCCAATACATAGTTAGTATTCGTTTTGATGCTCTCACATTCGTCCGCCAGCTCAACGTGACGTAGCTGGCTCATTTTTTTGGCGTTTTTTTTTTGCAAAAAAAATGAGCCAGCTCGATGCCATTGAGCTAGCTCGATGTCTCTGAGCTAGAGCGATGTGTTTGAGCTAGCTCGATGGTGCTGAGCCAGCTCGTTGCAGTTGAGCGAGCTCGCAGAAACTTCCCAATGTGTTAAATTGCCAGGTTCTGTCCCCACTGATTAGTTTAGTACTAGATATGGTACCTCTGAAAAAGCCCAAGGTGACTGTCAAAGACATACCCCTGATGAAATTGAGCCAGCTACATGTTTTGAGCTAGCTCGAAAAAATGGAAGATTGTGGATTCCACCATTCAAAATAAACTACGCCAGTGTATCTTGGGGGGTGCTATTTCTATAAATATATATATATATATATATGATCAAATATGATCATATATGTGCGTGAATGTTGTGTGCGTGTGGTATTGTAGTTTGAAAAAATAACATGCCTCTCGTCCAGCGGTCCTGAAAGACCACGGACCCTGTTATTGTGCTGAGAAATGGTGGTGATAGGCCCGATACCACGGCAAACCTAACTTAAAAACACCTTAGTTACACTGCGAAAAAAAGGTCAGCAAACCGTCATTTATGGCAAAGAAAATTGCCCAATCATCCGGCCAGAACGGTCGTTTTACCCAGCATATGATCGGATATGGCATGATCTGGCACGATTTTCCATGATATTCCATAGTTACCCTCTGGTAATTTTCTGTTTGCTATTGAAAATGACCATAGGAATTGGAGTGATTTACTCTCAAATGGTGATCTTCCATACTTAGTAAACTAACATAGCTACTGAAACTGACCATGTACAGTGAATTTTCCCATTAAAAATAGTGATTTTCCATAGTTATGTTAGTTTACCAGAGGGTATGTTAACTTACCAGAGGGTAACCCCTCTAAAATCCCATTGCATCGCCATGACGACTGGATTTATAAAGATCGACCATCTTTGTGTCCCGAACGTTACCGACGTGAGATATCCGAAATGCCATCCCCTACTCATAAAATGCCAATCATCAGCGTGAAGCTCCATTTTTTTGGTTGGATTTTATTAAACCTACCTGTGTTTCACGGCAAAACCGTCACATTTCATCGCTAACCTCCATTGTTCTTCGTAAAACCCAAAGTTTTCTATTTTTTTCTGAGTAAAACCAGAATTTTCCAATTTGTTCGTAGTAAAACTATGATTTTTCCACATTTTAGTAGTAAGCATCATGTTTCCCAATTTTGTAACAAAACCACCATTTCTGAAATTTGTCCGTAGTCAAACCAACCTTATTCCATATTTGCTGTAGTAGAAGTAGAAATTTCCCAATTTGTTCTCCATTGTTCTTCGGAAAAACCACCATTTGTTTCTCCATTGTTCGCAGTAAAGCCATAGTTTCTCCAACATGTTCCTAGTAAAACATCGTAAAACAACCATTGATCCATGATTTTCCATGGTATTTCCCTAGAAAAATCACCAGTTTCATCCATTTCTGCATGTTTTTCCGTAGTAAAATCACCCGTTTTCCATGGGTTTTTCCGGGGGAAACCGTGTCCCCCCGGTGTTTGCCGTTCAGTGGCGAATCGGCCACGGTGGTGGCGCCGTTGAGGGACACGGTGCCGGTGCCCGTGGCGAAGGTGTTGGCCCCGTTCACCACGGTGTTGCCACGGAGGGTGACCCTGGAAGTTGGGGGATCCATGGGATATCTATGGGACGGGGCCATGGGATCTATTTTTAATGGGAAAATCCACTATTTCTATGGCCATTTTCAATAGCTATGTTAAATTACCAGAGGGTAGTTTATAACTTCCAGTAAATTAACATAGAGGGATATCTATGGGATATCTATGGGATATCTACGGGATATACTTCCAGTAAATTAACATAGACCTTGCCAGATAGCTTGGAAGATTTTTGTTAGTTTCCACTAAAATTTTAGATTGTTTTCAGGGTCTATGGTAATTTACGAGAGGGCAACTATAGTAACAATAGTGTATGATACTTATTATAACTATAGTGTGGGATATCTATGGGATACATGGATGTTTTAATCTATATGAATGGGCAACATGTATTAATCTCTTTCTGAATTATGGTTTTACATTTTATCATATTTTATCTATGGGATTTCAAAGGGATGTCTGTGGGATATCTATGGGATATCAATGGGTTTCCTCCCACTTAGCAAGTAGGTTATATCCCGGGTGGTTTCATTGGGATAAGTCGGGTTAATCCACTTACAACTGGGGTGAACTAACCTACTTACTAAGTGGGATGAGCCACCAAGTACCAATGGGATTCATATGATTTGGGAGGATTTAAATGGTGTGGATATGATGTGTGCGGAGGTATTTTTTGGCAATTCGAGATTTTGATGGGAATTTAATGGATCTCATCAATTTAGGGGTTTTAATGGATATAAACTTACTGGTGCTTAGTAGGAATGGGGGAATGGGATGATTATGAATAGTTATGCATGGGATATCTATGGCATGTTATGCAAGAATTTTGAGAATATGATTGAAATACTAATGCATATATATATATATCCGTCTTATGGGAAAACTTAGGTAACGTATACTTATTATGAATGGAATGTATTACTGGGATATTCATGGGATGATTATTGCTGGATTTAAGATATGATATTAGTTCAAAAGATGGATGGGTTATTGATTGCTAATGGGATATTGATGGGATGATAATGGCAATATAAATCTAGTAGCATATATGTTTGATGAAATGTTGGGTTCTTTTGGTGGGATTTTGATGGATCTAGAGGATACAAATCCACTTGGGATATTTGAAGGTATGAACCATTGGGGTTAGTCTGAAGCATCGGGGTTAGTCTGATATAGATGGGATCTCGTGGTACATTGATGGGATATTAATGAGATGATTATGGGATAATGAGATAATGATTGGGGATATTAAATGTTGGGACTAAAACTCTATAAGTAGAGTAATCTTTTTCGGACATGTTGTTTGAGGAAATTGGATGAATTTGGGGGATCTTAATGGGTTTCTAATTGCCATGTTTGATAACCGGAGGGTATCTAGTTAATTTGGGGATATGAAAGTAAAATTCAAGAACATAAATCCACTTGGGGATGTCTTGGGGATATAAACTCGTAGACAATACATCTGGGCAAATTACAATAATTCACTAACCTGAAACTTGCGGCAATTTTGGGATGATTCCCCAAAAATTCACCATGATTCCAATAAGGGAGAACAGGAGGTCGTTATAATTTGCCCAGATCTATGTGCACTTCTTGGCTGCAAATCATCCATCTCAATCATTCGTAAACGGTTAATATTAGTGCATCTATAATGATTGGGATGATAATCAATATGTAGATGATTATATCTAATCAATTCACATATAAATATATATATATATACATATATTTCTAACCATATGTATATCTAATCAATTCATATATCCACTTGTATGATAACTGGAACTGCACCCCGAAGTACCCCGCAAAATAGGTAAGGCGGGGCTGCTGGAGTTCTGGTTGATTGGTTTAAAATCGCAAAACAAAAGCATTGGGGTAGTCACTTGGTAATTACTCTGTACAATTGAGTCGATATCTCTCTTGATATTGGAGACATGACTACACCATGTCTAGGGGGCCCAATTTGATAATTCCGAGCTTACCCTCTGGTAAACTAACATAACTATGGAAAATCACCATGCTATTAATGGGTAAATCCACTATAAATGGCCATTTTCAATAGCTATGTAACAAATTATTACCAGAGGGTAGCCAATTTGATAAAGCCCAATTTGGGCGATCGTGACTATTCAGCTGGGTGTGCCAACCAGTCGGGATCAGCTTGGCCAGGTATCAACCAAAAAAAACTCACCAGCTTGGATGGAATTCATAGAGAAATTCCATGGGTGTTTTAACGCTGAGAATATGTTTGTTTGTTTTTTTAACTCGCCTATTATTACCCTCTGGTAAATAAACAGTTCGACCCTGAAAATCACCAATTTTTAATGGAAACTAGTCTTCCAACCCCGATGAATGCCAGGGTCTATGTTAATTTACCAGAGGGCAACTTGACAATTTTGACGAACTATGATGAATTGACATGATGACATGGTTGCTTTGTATATCATTGATGCCATATATATATAGTATATATATATAATACCTATCCATAGTTTGATCTAATCTAAGCAATCGAATCGATCTATCTAATCTAGTCTAACTGCTACGCCATTGCTAATCTCATCTCATCTCATCTCATCTCATCTATCCTATCCTATCCTATCCTATCCTATCTACCTATCTATCTATGTCTTGGAATTGCTCCAAAGGGGTCCATATAAGAACACTCCAATCGGACTACCACCGGCCGTCACCAGTCTTTTCTTTCACTGATTAGGAGTAAAACAGCCAGAAAACATCATATAGAGCCTCGATTTCTCTAATATCTATCTCAATAGCTGTAATTCTCTATGTCCCTATCTACAGATTTCCTATCTATCTAGTTATTTAGGTACCTATCAATTAGCTATCTATCTACATGTGTGTGTGTGTCTCTGTCTGAGCATTTCTAGTCCAATCTAATCTATGACTATCGATGATCTAGCTGTTTTATAAGCAAAGGAATGGTTAGATCTGGATAGTAGACATTACCTTTATTTTCCTTGGAGCGCAATAACACCGGCAAAGTGGGGACTTACTATTTCCGGTTTACCAAGCACCCAAGTAGGGTCGAGCCCCCTTGCAACACACAAATGTTGAGATTACGGAAACATAATTAGGCGGATTCAGGTGGCAAAAAAAAAATACGGTGAATGAATTAAGACTAATTAAGACAATTCCTACCATTTCCAAACATTCTCTGGAGCTAAACTGACCGCCACACGAACAAAATCTGGATCCAAACTGCGAAAACGCAGTTCGTTGCCCCCACAAAGGTGGCCCTGATTAAAAAAAAACACTGTGATGATAGGTTGAGGAGCAACTATTGTAGTGTGGCAACTTCAATAAGAGGCCGAAGTAAGATTTACATCTGTGTTTGTGTTGCTTTTATCTAAGTTCTATTTTATTAATGAACCTGAAATACCAAGTTGAATTTATCACTTACCCTCTCGTAAACTAACATAAGTAAGATAACTATTGAAAATCGCCGTTTTTATAGCTGAATCATCTATACATGGACCATTTTCCATGGAAATGTGTGTTTCCTGGAGGGTAAGTGACCACCTTACCACCCAGCTTGGTGCCCCGAACGTACCAGAGGAGGTGTCAAAGGCTCCTGCGGCTGGGGTGCTACAATATCATACAGGATGGGGTCCCCAACATAGCTAAGTTGCCTTATAAGTGGCTGAATTCTATGGTTTATGGTAGGTATGACTCTAGTTAATTAATGGATGTTAATGGCGTTTATAAACCAACTTATAACTGGGGGGCACCATCCTGTACCCTCTGGTAATTTGACAGTTTGCTATTCAAAACGGCCATTTAGTTCGCGAACTTAAAGATGGTGAGTTTCCATAGCGAATTGTTAGTTTACCAGAGGGTATATCACTGGGTTGGTTGAACAAGAATCATTTTCTGTAGATTTTTTGGGGGGTTCCTACGAATCTACCCTGAAAAGACAAATCTGGGAAGTCTAGAGACATAGTCTAAGTATCAAAAATGGCAGTACAATGCAGTAACATTCGCATGTGCTTGATGCCCAGGCAAAAAATACCATGTTTTTCTGTGGCCAGAAGTGATACATCCACATTTAAAATAGCCACATTTTTTCACCATTAACCTCCCCCAAAACCAAGGTTGATCCAGCCACTTGCCTGGGGCGCCCCTCTGGTGGCCCACAGGCCGGCTTTCTGAATCGATTTCTGTACGGTGAAGCCGTTGAAAAAATAGCTCAGCTGATTGCGTCCGGTGAATCCGATGGGTTTTTTGATGGTAGACATGTCTGGGATAATAGGTCTATGGATCCCGAGTATTCTATATTATGATAATTTGGATGATTATTATATCTAATGATGGTATCCATAGACACCTAGTATTCCATAGACATGGTTTTTTATAGTATAATTCACTAAGCTGAAACTTGCGGCAATTTTGGGATGATTCCCCAGAAATTCACCATGATTCCAGGCTGAGGGATCGCAGGGTTTGGTCGTTAGGCTTGAGGCAACATGCCGAAATCGGGTGCCCTGAGGCAAACTGAGTTGGAAATGGAAAACCAATGGTTTCCCAATAAAATGATCAGTATAACTAGAAGATATGTTATACAAATGGCGGATTTCCTAAATCTAATTAGTGTAGTTAGGTTGCTGGATGCTAATTCCCAGATAAATAGGAATGTGACCTGAAAAGAATGTTCAAAAGCAGTGTTTTGGCAACATCCAAAGAGATAGAAAAGTTGCTTGCCACTACTTTAGCAGGATGACTATATAGAGATTACTATAGGTATCTATAGTTTTATAGTCATCGTTATCTAATGTTACCTAATGCTATCTATCTATAGTTGTCTATAGAGGCATACTAGTTGCAACTACAGTGCTATAGATGTTACAAAATAATTTGTATCTATATAGATGTTATATATATAGATAGTCATCTATGGTTGTCTATGGTTATCTAATGTTATCTGCTATCTTTTGGTGTCAAAAAATGGAGCAACTTGTCCCAACTTGTCCCAACTGAGCCTGAGCTGGCGCTCGCATCAAAGGCTCCAGCAGAGAGAGTGAAACCACTGTCCACCTGACGTCAGGCTCATGTTCCACATTTGGAAGTCAAAAATCTGAATGACATGAAATTATTAATGATCACTATATGATTCAAAAATCGTGGTTTTAATGCACACATTTGGAAGATCAATAATCTTTGATTAGGCATTGTAACAGGGATTATGGATCTTCATCGTCTCAAATCCTGTTTAGAAGTTTCTTAAATCCAGGGGCTTTTTAAAAACATTGCTAAAGTTAGATATAGACATCATATAGACTGCCAAAGTGTTGTCCCCCGGATATCCACTCGGTCTACCAGGGACATGTAAGCTGCGGCTATGAACCGCTCATCTGGTGCCTATGGTCAGTCATCTGGCAATGAAAAACATCTAAAACTCCTATAGATCTGGGAAAATCATAATATTTCACTAACCTGAATCTTGCGGCCATTTGGGGATAATTTCCCTTACTAACCATGATTCCAGTGAGGTCGCAGTGAGGTCGTTATAATTTGCCCAGATAGATGCTTTCATTGAACATGGGAATTCTGCAGTTCCAAGTCGCACCCTAGTGAGGTGTTCAAAAAATGACTACCATCTGGTTATTTAACATAGCCATGGAAAATCACAATTTTTAATAGGTAAACCCAGGTAAACCATCTATAAATGGGCCATGTCATGGCTATGTAACAAATAACCAGAGGGTACGTGTCCCACATCCTCGATGTATGCCATGCAGCAACCACCCATATCCATCCCATCCCCGTCCCCATGGGCTCACCGAAAGCGTCGGCACAGTGGTGCTGGGAAAACGTAGCCTGGCGAGCGCTTCGTTCAAAAAAAGAGGCCGAGAAACCGAGAAACCCGTGATGTCACGCCCGGATTGTTTTCAACCATGGTTTATCACTTTATGACTTAGAATAATCATATGATCTCCCATTTATCATGGATGAATCACTATAAATCATGAAATAAATGCCCAATGATGGGGGTACCCAAAGAGGGATAATCGACTTAAAAATAGATGCCCATGACCTGGAGGTGAAGCCATCATCCACCAATGGGCAGTGCCCGGCAAAACCTGAAGTGTTAATAACATTAACATGTGTTAACCCCCAAAAAAATCGAGGGGATGATGTCCCTAATCCTACAGAACCGCGTTATCTTCACTGGATTGGTTGCAGATGATACAGGTCGGGCCCTAGGCCAGGAGATTCGACGTCATCTTCACTGGATTGGTGGCAAAAACCTTCCTTCAACCAATCCAGTGATCATCTTCAATAATCAAATATCTTCGTATATCATATCCCAATTGGACATACCCCAGAAACATGGCTTCAATACCCATAGGATCCATGTATGCTATATATGGTAACATTTACCATCAATATACCCCCAATGTTAGCATATATACCATACATGGATCCTATGGGATGTGGATAATGATTATAGTTATTATTCCCCAATAATGGTTGATTTATAGGGGTACTGCCCCGCCTGTCAGCTGTGCCGGAACTGGCAGCGCACCAGGCGGTGACGTGGCTTTGCGGCGGCACCTGCCCAATTAATTTCTTGCCAAAACAGATTTGAACCCCGTGAAAAATCGTAATATATGTGGGATCTATGGTGGATTCACATGTGTATATATATATCATTTACATATCCCAATATATCCCATCAAAAGTGGATCTAAATGGCTGTAAACGATGGATTCAACCATCCAAAAGCTGAAGTTTAACATGATTTAGCCATTCTGAAATAGGAAGATATAATAGCCATATAGCAAATATACTAATAAATGCCCCTTACATTTGATCTCGCGAAAGGAATAGATCCAAATGTTGGAGTTCTCTCGTTGTGAAAGCCATGGCCAATTTAGTTCGATGATTTACCTCTGAGGTGTAGTGATTTTCCCAACTACCATGGTGATTTACTTATGAAAATGCTGATGTTCCAGTTCGCTTTATGTTTACCTGGCTTTCCCAACCCACAAGGAGAGAGATTGGAGGTGACTACAGGGCTTTGTAGGTAGTACCCTCTGGTAAACGTTTTCGCTATGGAAAATGTCGGTCAATCACATATTTCTATAAAGGCAGTGGCTTCAATAGCAAACTGGCAAAAATTACCGGAGGGTATTGAGTACATGTCGATAATACTATATATAATATATAATTATGATATATCTGAGTAAATTATAATATGTCTTTAACCTGAATTAAGGCCATTTGGAGATGATTCCCCTTTTTAACTACGATTATAGTGAGGTCGCAGTGAGGTCGTTATAATTTACCTGGGAAAATCGAGACCTGGGACGATGCGAAACAAGATGTTCCAAGATCTTCGTTGCGAACAATTCGGGGATCCTTTGAGGAAAGGTGTCTTCAACGCCAGGGCCGGTATCTCTGGGGGATGGTGCAAGGTGACAATGATCTCATTAGCAGCTTTATATAACTAACTAATTGATTAATTAATCATCATTGTATCTGAGTAGCAGTATACATTATTGTCATCATTGTCCACACATTTGGTTGGTAAATGTTGTACATGTTGTTTTCGGTGTTTGCCTCCCCGCCTCCAGCGCAAAAAAAAAAGTCCTAGACAACACATGATTTCCAAACCTGAGTTATCCCTTAAATGTCCAAGTGTAGGAGATGGGATGATATCGTGGGGCAACAGCAAACCTGGCTGCACCACGGATGATTCCTCTTGAATCATTTCTGACGTGGCGTCAGCCAAAAAAATAAACGCCGTATTCAATAGCCGTAAAGATAGCATAGGGCCGAATCCAAGTCTACAGTGGCTGGGCCACGACTTGTCTAGCTGATATAGGAGGTTGCTATAATTCAGCCAGACTTCCCCCAATTTCGCTCAGATTCCCTGGTTTCTAGGGACCATCCAACCATCGATCAAATCTGCTTCAATTTCACTGGTTTTGGAAGCGCCAGTTAAACCGCGCGAATGGGCTTTTCACATCAAATTCTCAGGGGTTCAAGGACCCATCAAAGGACCATGCGGCATCAAGGCCAAGTTCATGCTCAACTCATCAAGCGGATCAGAGAGAAAAAAAAAAACGGATCAATAAACGCAATAAAAATCATGGTTTTACCCAACATTATTAGTGGATGTAACTGAAAAATGATGGTTGATCGAGGATTAGTTCATAGTAGTGCATTAATATTCGTACATGATTCATCTATATTCCTCACATATGGCATTGTTTTACCCACATTACAGTGCCAATCTTAGACACCCTGCACAAATTAAGTTCTTAGCTGGTGAACGTAGATAATCCCATTGATTCCAAAAGACTATTTTGGATTAGTTTCTATCCACGGGCCTTGTAGGTGATACCGATACCGCTGTTGTCGGTGATGCTCATGGTGTAGGTGGCATGGGTGTTGATGAACTTGTACTCCCAAATCTGAGTCGTCAGGCGGTGGCTTGAGGGCTGAGGTATCACTTCATGGTGTTGATGTTGGGCTGGGAAAACGCACCTAGAAAAAATTCAGAAACTCTAAATCAAAAATGGCAAGGGAAAATTCCAAGTAGATGATGCTCCCATTATTGAAACCTTCATTTATAGAGGATTTCCAATTTGCAATGTCCAAGATGGTAATCTCCACCTTTTTTTTGGACCCTCTGGCAATCCAACCCCGAATGCAAGTGTAAACCGTAGGGCACTTGCCATCTCTTACTGATTAAAATCCGCGTTTTTGATGGCTCAAACCCCAATAAAACCAGAAAATCCCATAAAATGATCAAAAAAAAACCAACAATCCCCAATTACCACCAAGAACCTCCCAATAAATAAATCCACACATTCACCATCAATAAATCCACAGAAACCATCAATAAACCCACCCAAAAAATGCCCAAAAACATCCGACACCGACCCACCCAAACCGGGTACCACGACGTCCTGAGGCTCCAACGCCTGTCCTGGTGGTGGATCTGATCCACTGCGCCGAGCTGCAGGACTGGCAGATGGCTGGGGGTCGGGAATGCCGATGCCTACAGGCTTTAAGGGGGCTTGAGATGGTTTAAGTCTCATGACATTGGGATATGTATTTATATTATATATATATATGTATTTGTTTATATACATATGTTTCATAGTATGCACATATATTATAATATATAGATGGATATATTTATTTACACTCACACTTATTTTATAATAGATATACATATATACACAAAACATTACACAACTGCGTGCGGCCAATGTGTTTGGGACCCAAGACTAGTAGATCCAATACTAAACCAAGGTCTCCCAGGAGGATATCTCCCAGGTGGAATGCTAAGATTTCATAAATTCGGGATTCACTTCCAAAAAAAACAAGAATAATGGTAGTACAATGGGGTTCTGCAAACCCAAGTTTTCGACCGTCCCCAAAACAAGACTTTTGAAACTAGATATGCCAACAATAGATATGGGTGTGATTTAAAATGGGGTACGCCCACAAGTTATTGTGCAACAAAAACAAAGGTGACAATCATGGCACAAAAGTGGCACTTTTTTTTGGGACAGACAGAAAAAGGCACGGGCTCGAGGCATAAATGATCTGTGGCTAGTGCTCTCCGGTGTCATCACACGTGGCTTGCTGGAAAATCACCTATATATATATATATCTATATCTATATCTATCTATTTTGATGTTTTCACATATATTTTCCCGCCTGCCATGTTTGATCACCAGAGGATGATTTGGTCTCAGCCTTCACCCACCAGTAACCAGTAACCTTGCAGGCCTATTTCTAAGTCGTAAGGCTTTCCTACACTACCCACATTTTTTGGGTGTGTGGAGGCTATGTCTAGAGTCTATCTGGGTTGGTAAACGTCCCCGTTTGATCCTATTTATGATTTCTTTTAACCTGAAAAAGTATCTATTGGAGATCATATCCCCAAGAGTTGGGGATATAGTTTCACTACATTCACCAACCCCTCTGTCTCAAAGCAACCCCGCCATTTCAACCCGCATTAAATCACGAGATTCTTCCATCATCTTCCCATGATCCAATTGCATCCCTACATTCCCAGGCCGGAATCATGATTTTTTGGTGATCCCTGGAATTGCATTGTAAAAAAACATACGAATAATAATTTAAAGAAATACAAGTCATTAATCATGATAGCCCCATGATATCTCTTATCAGTCCCATGTTTCGTCTATTGAAACCCCAACTGAACGATTCCAACTCCGCACATTGATGGTGATCGTCATGTCTTGCGAAACCGTCCCCGGCGTGATGAAGCAATCAGGGCCTGCGACGTTCACCCAGCGTCCCGGCATGCCATAGAAAAGGCGGATGTTTGTCTGGGAAAATTTGAAGGTCTCATGGATTTTAGCTGATTTAACCAACCAAAATGTAGAAAAGAACATGGTTTGAATGATAAACACTTAAATATCAACCAGGCATAATGGATCATCATGGATCATCATGGTGAAGGGCATGGCGACTAAATCCAAAGGTCCCGTGATTCACACCCTTCATTAAACAAGTAGCATGGCGCTGTTCCATAGCTACCTTGGTCGTTACCAGAGGGTAAAGATATGGGAAGATTCTACGACCCAGTGTCATTGCCAATCTACTTTCACATCAGGGCAATTTTCTACTAGCTGGGTATGACATGGTACGACATATTCCCAGCTAAGAAGCTTAGAATGGCAAACGATAAAGATATCAAAAGCTGTCCTAACTGATCAGTCGGTTTACGCAGGTTTGCCAGATAATTTTGCTTCATATACCATATTCATCCATGTTCCTATATTCTATATATTCTGATATATTCTGGCATGAAATTCAACCTGTTGCTGGTAAATCCCCGGCTGTAGTTACTATGTGTTCGCAAAACATGCCAAAATCCTAGTCGGAATGCGGAAAATTAATCGGCAAAGACTTAACCCCATTTGCATCTCACATGGTAATACTTGGATTATTGGGTTTCCGAATATGACTCCACCAGTTCACCCTATTGTTGCTAAGTATTTCTCCTCTATGGATGATAATCCCCAATGAACATAAAATATGCATGACATCCCATCAATGATGGTTCATAAGTGCTAAATCCTTAAATCTCCATGAGTTATTGACCATGAATATCACGAGTTGATGAAAACTACCCTATTCTATTTGGTCGGTTCATATTTTTAATATGCCAAAATAAAAGATCAATTAAAATATTAAAATATTAGCTAACAAAACATATCTTTTATTTTTTATATAATGGATATCTTTTAATATGCCATTAATATCCATTAAATAGAAGATCCATTGAAATATATCTTCCCACGTTACATCCCCAATGTTTCTCCTTGTGAAATCTCCGAGATTTAGTTCGGTGATTTGTCCCATTCAAAGCTCCATTTCTATCATTAGGATTTTACCATAACTTGGTGTATATATATATAAACACCATGAGTCATAGTTACATATATTCAAACCTCCATTTATACATGAGTTTCCCATGAAAACCTCCATTTATAGATGAGTTTCGCAAGAAAACCTCCATTTATAGATGATTTTCCCACTAAAAAACAGCAATTTTTTTGTAGGATTGCTGAGCTTTCCGTGTTTTGCTCCAAAACCCCCCAGGGCTGCCGCACAAGAGTTGCTGCTGCAGGCCGTGGCGCTCGAAACGTCGTAGGTGGTGGCTGAAGCCGTCGACAAGGAGGATGGGGGAGTTTGCCGTGAGTTTTGTGGCGTTTTTTTGGCGTAAAAACATGGAAAAACCATGTTGAATCCCACTTAATGGATGTAAAAATGGATGGTTAACCATGTCTAATTCCAGTTTGACCATCAAAAATGCATGTAAATGGCTGTAAATGGTTTGTAATGGCTGTAAAACGGGTGGCTAACCATCAAAGATGGTGGCTTAGCATGGTTTAACGATCCGCAAAATAGGGATACATCCCCAATTCAATATGAGCAAATGACCTTTTGGGACCCCCAAATGAGCAAATGCAATACATCCCGCCGGGGTTTCATTTGGATGGTATTTAATATTAGTGGGGAAGGATGAGTTTTGGCCGAAGGAACAAGTGCCTTCGCCATGGACGTTGGCAAGCATTACATCCATTGACTCGGACATGAAAATATCCCGGCTGATGCGGCAACACCCACCATTCATAACCATGACTTCTGATTTATAACTCATCAGACGCCCATGCGAACAGACATCATCTGCATCATTTACTACATTAACATGTCTGAAAACAGCACGTGACCCCAAAAATTGAGATTTTGGTGGGTAAAACAAAATGCTTATATAACCAGTGGGTTCATAGGGGCACCCCCCCTTTCCTGGACAAACCAGGAATTCCCTGGTTGAGGCTCCAGTTAAATCCCCTTGACCACATGTAAAACTTCCTAAACACATTTAAGCACATTTAAACACATTTAAACACGTGAAATGACTAATGGTTGATATATGTTGATATCCTGACAAAATGCATGAAAAAAAATATATATTGAACCCATCAGTGTCTAAAATATGGAGATGTCTGAATCTGAACAGAGGCTTCCCCACAAAATGTTCATGCTTCATCACCCATTTTACTACTAAAATTTGGGTTTCCTGAAATGGGGCTATCCCCAAATCATCCAAGACATTAAGCTCTTTAGACCAGTTTAGTATTGAAACCTATGGTCACGACTGGGGATCCCCCATGGATTCATAAATGGATGATCATCATATGCACCATATCCCCATTACAAATATTAATCCACATTCTCCCATACGATGTGGGGCCCCCCAGTTCTAAGATGGTTTATAAACCCCATTAACTATAGTTATAAGTTATAAGTTATAAATATCATAAAACATAGTTATTGGAATTAAAAACCAGCTTAGCATAACTTAGCTATCTAGGGGGCCCCACATTGTAGAATCCCCATATAATCCATTCTGCATCCCTCAAAGTTCCGGGGCCGCGCGCTGGCGGCATCCGCCACCTCGTAGCAGCCGACGCCTCCAGGTGACTGTCACTGGATGGGGTGGACAAATTCATGGGGAAACCCGTACATTTCATGGGTAAAACCATGGTTTCCGGCTAAACCCATCCACTGACTATGGGTAAACTCATCTTAGAACCCCTAGCTCACTTAGATTTGCATGCATCATCACGTATCATGTATATAGTTGGTATATGATCAGATGATCATCCCTATCAATGGTAACCATCCCCAACCGCAGCCTCCGGTAATCACCCCTTTATAGATGATTTTCCCAGCTAGAAACCTCCACAGGGGATGTCGAAGCTAGCCACGTTTGATTTCCAAAGGGCTAATCGAGGAATCGGTATTTTCCCCACCCTATGGGGATGGGGGTCAAAACTCAGTAGCCTTGCCACATCGCTGGCTAATGGATGTTCAACCTGCAAAGATGGCATTCTATAATTAGGTTACCATCCATCGCCAAGTGAATGTAAACATATCTATGCCCTATTTTTGGTCGTTAGGCGCCGTGTTAAACTTGTCCAGCCATTTCTGGTGGAAAGAAAACCTATTTCGGAACGGGTTCTCAGCCTGCTGCCGTGCCAATGGTGTAGAAGCCAGCAAGACGTCGCTTGCTTTCCTATGGCCAAAGCCGGTGATCAGCTGCCAACATCGGGTGATTTACCGAAGTTTTAATTTATATAACAAGGAATATTGCGGGGGAATGGATCATTGGGATTCTTATCATTGGTCATACCACCATCATTGAGGGATTAGGGATTCCCTATGCTGGATCCATTTTATATGTATAAATATTATATGTGTATATATATATGTATATAAATGATCATACATGTACGAGCCCTTATTATTCGTTGCGGTATAACACTGCACTAAGATTGGTATATATGAATTATCATGAATTACCAATATATATGTATATACGATTGATTAGTTGATGGATTGATTGATGGGTGGATTCCAAGTGTTGACCATGGCACATTTGGAGATGGTGGTTTGGCGCAAAAACCGTGGATGCTTAATGTAAAACTCTGGGGCGGGTGGATGTCCAACTATTTGGCTGAGTCTAAAATAGCACATTCTGCTTGGAAATCCACATCTTCCATAGCTGTCCATCATTGGAGTCCAAGTTGTGGCCGACGTTTTTGGGGAGAAATGATGACTATCCAGAAGCTTCTGGGATACCAAGCTCAGGCTGGTGGCATATCGAGGTCCTTTGGGTGATAAACTCTAGCCGCTAGCCGTCAATCCTCTTGGTTTGTAGCGGATCCGTGGATGGAGAGGTAGCGAGTCTGTTTTCTGAGCTGGAATGTCATGCTGGAAGCTCAAATGGCTTCATGAAACCATGGAATGGCTTTCTATTAATACATCTATGCATACAATCATGCATGCATGCATGCATCTCTCTCTCTCTTCTCTCTTCTCTCTCTCTCTTCTCTCTTCTCTCTCTCTCTCTCTCTCTCTCTCTCTCTCTCTCTCTCCCCCTCTCTCTCTATCGCCATCACGGAGGTTCAGCAGGTTGAGGGGGACCCACATAATTCACATGTATTCACACATTTCACACAACATGCAACGAAAGATACTCCCACAGATGTCGTTCGATATCCATTCAACTTTTTCAGGCCGCAGCACAGCTGATTCAGCTGCTGCGAATAGGTGACATTCCCATGCCAAAGTCATTCAGATCAAGCATCCTGAACTCGCATTGCAAGTTACTAAGTAAAGGGTAGTGGCCAATGACGGCCAAAAAATATCAAAGAAAAACTCTTGGCATTGGCAAAACTTGGCTAATGACAAGAGTGGACAACAGATTTCTCGAGATACACACCTATGCAAGCCTATCGGTGTATAGGAATAGCTTAGCTCGGTGCTAAGACATTGATATAGACATCCACTAAAAATTCCCATGTTCGATTGAAGAACTACCATGATCGAAAAACAATCAAAGCCACCAACTAGATCTCCATGTTCAAACGAAAAAGAGGAACGCCCAAAAAAATACAAAGAACCTTTTTCACTATGTTAGTTCAATGGCCATTTCAGGAACCTAAATTGGAGGTACCTAGCATGTATAAGGCCTATGTAAGGGCCATGTAAGGGGATATACCCCCAAAATATGGTCTTATATGGTACAGTACGTCCATTTTAGGATCCTGGAATTCCCATTGATTAGTAGTTGTCTTTTCTATCTTCTTGGGGTTGCTATATGTACTTATCATAGATTTGAACATCAGGTCCTCAACAGGCAAAAAGCCGAGTTCCCCAGCAGGATCGCCCCTTGGAACTTCAAAGGCTGCCATGTACCTGGGAAAACTCTAGAATTGTCATGGGAATGTCCTTATCATCATTGTTTTCCCTTTGAAAATTCCATTGCTATGCAATTTTCATCAGTTTTTTCCATGTGAATCATTATACGAATCATCATCACCACTACCATCATAATAACAATTTTCAGACACCCATATACTTCTATATACACGTGTTGTTTGTTTGTTTATTTATTCATTCATTGATTCATTCGTTCATTCATTCATTCATCCTTTCTTTCTTTCATTCATTCATGCATTTATTTATGTAGTCATTTATTATGTCGTTATTTATTTATGCGCATTTATATACTATGTATAAATAAATGTGTATATATATATGTATATGTATATATTGTGGGCGTATTTCTGTGTAACACCATGTGTTTCCTAGTCTTGGCCAATCACAAGGCTCAGGACCGGATTGCATCGGCAAGGGGGCCCCCAGACCTGGACCTTCGTTGCCCATGCCGGGTCAGTTGCTCACCAGCCCCAACCATGGGCCCTTTAGGCCTGAACTTCAGGCAATGAAACATGGCAAGGAACGATCTACTAAATCTACTATCTATTTTGCCGATCTCTCTCTCTTAAATTCTTACTGGATCTTCCAGACTGCATTCTTTAGATTCCCTCACTGCAACAACACCTCCATCTGGTTGGTGGCCTCAAAAATATTCAAAATCACGAGTCCGCCCATGCCCATGTTTGTTGCCTAAATTATTTACTTCAATTCCCAATGTTTGTTACTCAAATCCTTTTTCCCCACATCTTTGTGTGGGGTTCTTGTTTTTGGTTGTGCACTTCTGCCCGGCCCCGCCTGGCCCCGCCTGGCCCCGCCTCTCCGCCGCCCCCCGCTTACTCACACACACACAACTTGCACACACACACACAACTTGTCACCACACAACTTACTCACACACAACTTGCTCACACACTTGTCCACACACAACTTGCTCACACATGCTCACACACAACTTGACCACACACAACTTGACCACATACAACTTACTCACACACACAACTTGACCACACACAACTTGCTCACACAACCACAACTTACTCACACACAACTTGCTCACACAACTTGTTCACACACAACTTGCACACCGTGGCAGGGGTGGCACTTGGCGATATCGACCATCACTTTGCGTGGCAGGCGTGGCACTTGGCGACATGGACGTGCATTCTGCGTGGCAGGCGTAACACTTATCGGACTCGGCTGGCTCTGATGGCGCGCTTGGGTCCCAGTTGGCGCCGTGGACGCCGCCCCTGTTTGCGTGGCAGGCGTGGCACTTGGCGAGCGACATTGACCGTCACTTTGCGTGGCAGGCGTGGCACTTGGTGACATCGACCTTCACTTTGCGTGGCAGGCGTGGCACTTGGCGATATGGACGTGCATTCTGCGTGGCAGGCGTAACACTTATCGGACTGGGCTGGCTCTGATGGCGCGCTTGGGTCCCAGTTGGCGCCGTGGACGCCGCCCCTGTTTGCGTGGCAGGCGTGGCACTTGGCGAGCGACATTGACCGTCACTTTGCGTGGCAGGCGTGGCACTTGGTGACATCGACCTTCACTTTGCGTGGCAGGCGTGGCACTTGGCGACATGGACGTGCATTCTGCATGGCAGGCGTAACACTTATCGGACTGGGCTGGCTCTGATGGCGCGCTTGGGTCCCAGTTGGCGCCGTGGACGCCGCCCCTGTTTGCGTGGCAGGCGTGGCACTTGGCGAGCGACATTGACCGTCACTTTGCGTGGCAGGCGTGGCACTTGGTGACATCGACCTTCACTTTGCGTGGCAGGCGTGGCACTTGGCGACATGGACGTGCATCCTGCGTGGCAGGCGTAACACTTATCGGACTGGGCTGGCTCTGATGGCGCGCTTGGGTCCCAGTTGGCGCCGTGGACGCCGCCCCTGTTTGCGTGGCAGGCGTGGCACTTGTGGCGAGCGACATTGACCGTCACTTTGCGTGGCAGGCGTGGCACTTGGTGACATCGACCTTCACTTTGCGTGGCAGGCGCGGCACTTGGCGACATGGACGTGCATTCTGCGTGGCAGGCGTAACACTTATCGGACTGGGCTGGCTCTGATAGCCGCTTGGGTCCCAGTTGGCGCCGTGGACGCTGCCCCTGTTTGCGTGGCAGGCGTGGCACTTGGCGAGCGACATTGACCGTCACTTTGCGTGGCAGGCGTGGCACTTGGTGACATCGACCTTCACTTTGCGTGGCAGGCGCGGCACTTGGCGACATGGACGTGCATTCTGCGTGGCAGGCGTAACACTTATCGGACTGGGCTGGCTCTGATAGCCGCTTGGGTCCCAGTTGGCGCCGTGGACGCTGCCCCTGTTTGCGTAGCAGGCGTGGCACTTGGCGAGCGACATTGACCGTCACTTTGCGTGGCAGGCGTGGCAGGCGTGGCACTTGGTGACATCGACCTTCACTTTGCGTGGCAGGCGTGGAACTTATGGCACTGGGCTACCAAAGTTCTTCGATGCCAGGGTGCCCTGGGTGCACTTCCTCCACGACGTGCTCAACGGGTCGTCTGCTCTCCTGGCGGAGATCAACGGGAGATAATCCGTATAGAATACGGATCATTGGGACATTAATGGGATCTAATGGGAATGGGATGGTAGTGGGATATTTAATGGTAGTTTTTGGAATTTAATAGGATATGATGGTTAAGTATGGTTAAGTCATTTAATGGGATATTAAATGAGAATGGGATGTTCTTGGGAATATGGACATTAACGGGATTTAATGGGATTTAATGGGATTTAATGGTGTACATTTACTGGTAAAATTTTAATGGGAATGGGATGTTAATGGGATATTTTCCATGGTAGATTATTGGTATTTGCCATAGGATATGATGGTTAAGCATCGTTAAGCATGGTTACCATGTTCAAATGGTTACCCTCTGAGAATCAAACGTGGCTGGCTCAAAAGTCCCCAAACGAAATGGAGGCAGCTAGGAAAATCATCGAGCAAAACCGGGACTTTTCCAGCAAGCCATGTTTGATACCAGGGGGCAATGGGAATAAACAAATCAAAATACTGTAATGATGTGGTAAACCGGTAAACCATCACCAAATCTCATCATCTGGGATGAATGAGGCCAAAATGTAAACAATTGTGTGGTAAAGCATCATAATAGTGAGGTTGGAATGAATGTGGTAAACCATAACCAACCATTCTTCAGGAAGTTATTGGATAATTCACAACCAAATAGGTAATCAAATTGGTTTCTAAACTTTCTAATTAGGCTAACGATTGGAGTCATGATAAGGTAAACCCAATGACTAAATACAAAATACTGTAATAAGTACCTCCCCCCAATTGGTAAAGAAGTCTCCTTACTCAGCGCAGCGCACTTGCTGAAGATGGAACCGTCACTGACTGGTGAAAAACATCTGTGTGCTCACCCTATGCCCGCGATTCCCGTTGCGAGATGAACAAGTCTCAGGCATTAGGTCCTTAGGTCCTTACTGATTGCAAAGTCATCAGTCAAAGGCAAATCATCGTAGAAAAGTGCGATATACCCTCCGGTAATTTTATGGGTTGCTATGGAAATGTTTATATGTTTCAAGGGTTTACTGATTAAAAACGGAGAAATCCCACAGCAAACGGTTAAATAACAAGAGAGTAACATCCAAAAAAAAACTTGGCAATGGGAAATCATCCATATATTGTGCTATTGGTATAAGCGCCTACATATAATCATCAACCAACAGGGGTTTTCAACACTGCGCGGCTAGCCTGCCATCCCATCAACAATCTGTAAAGTTTTAGCCAGATTTCAACAGCCCAAAAACATGTTTCAGTTGAAAAACATCTGTTTTTGCATGTCACGCATTTTGGATGATTTTCACTGGTCACATCTTCAAAAGATATTGGGATTTCGTTGGATTTCATCAATTTTGGGGATGTTGTTTCTTTGGTTTCCACTGGATTCTCTCGGGGATCTGTTCCACCATGTCTGCATGAGACGTGGGGCCTGGCTGCCTGGCTTTCTGGCCCGGCCTCATACGAGCCCATGGTTTTGGCGAAGCGATTGGACCTCGAGAAAGGCTGCAAATGTGGAATTCATTTCTATATGTATCTGTGCATATATATATATATATATCATATATATATATGCATATGCGTGTGTGTGTTTATGCATAAACCATATATACCATACACAACAAATATTCATATGTACATTCATTCAATTTCGTCATAATTTGTTATCTACATCTAAAACAATAAGATAAAGAGAATATAACAATATATAATATAATATTAATATAATATAATATTTTATAATATAATATAACATAATATACTATATGTAAGAATAATGTGTGTGTATGTTAACGGCGTTCCAGTAACAAACAAGGACTTGGTGGGGTATCATCAGGCTACTATCCATTGTCAATCGTACATATACCACTTCATATGGACCTACCTTTTTTTTGGTGGTTTTCTTAGCAGCCATGAACCGGGAATCTCTACCAATCAACCAGTAGACAGGGACGACAGAGACAGTATTTGGGATCAGCGTCCTTCAATCTGGTGGTTTGCTGGACATTCATGGGCATTCATGGGATTTGTACATTATATATATATATAATTATATATATAATATATACAGCTATCCTCCAACCGACTGACCAATGGTTAATTGGTGGGTTGACCTTACTGTGACCAACGCGATAAATTTTTCTCCAGGTTTCAACAGTACTGGTTTCGCCAATGGGGTGCTTGATCCATTCGAGGAAGCCATCAGCTTTCAGCTTTGTAAAGTGAAAATGTGGAGTGCACACATTTAATGAACCTTACTGTTGAATAATATAACACCTCCAAGTAAAATCCGATTTGAGCCATCAAAAATACCTGTCCCATCTCATTATACTAGTTGGTTGATAGATGTCCCTGTCCCTACTACCAGTATGGGTTGTGACCAACACGAGAAATGCCAGGCGACACAATTCTTTTTAATAACCAATGAACCAAGGTATTTTAGTGGTTCATTTGGCTTTAGATGATTCTCCTAGAGGATACATGGCAATGCTTTTTCATGTATCGGTTCTGCCCGAATGTTTGGAGGCCACTGCCTGGGTAAAACGTGAAATGTTTTTTTGACCTTTCCTTGAAGAGAACCAGTAACAAACTTCTACCGCAATTCCTTCTCAGAAGGAAAGGGAGGCTGCGTCGCAGAAGGACGAAAGAAAGCATAGGCAACAACCCGAGGGCTGACGCGGCCAGGAAAAAACCACCCTAGAGGCGGGAAAAAAACCTGGCCAATGTGCTGAACCAAAGCTATGCATGGACCGAGGCCACGCCACAAACAAGAACATATTGCCCGAAACCAAGACAGCATGGGCAGCGCAGCTTAGCCGGGCCAGCTGCTGAAAGAGTGGGCAGAAACAAGTAAAGGCCTCTCACTGAAGATGTATACATATGAATTCCTTTTCCTAATCTTGAATACCCCCCAGACCACCACTGGCTTAGTATCGGATCTAGTCATCTTGGGATTTGCATGGCAATATTTTGTATTGGAAGGAAATGATTAATATAATAACTAATTGTTGTATAGTTTGGCCACTCCGTCCCTGAAATCCTAGAAGCAAGTGGATAGACCCCTGACATCAAGGAAAAAAGCGTACAAAGGCCTCCTCCGGCAGCTTGACCCAGAGAATGGGGGCTGATTTCGTCGGGCCAACTTGGCGCTACGAAAAATTGATATAACAGATATCCGACTAGCGTGTCCAGCACCAATAGAAAGTACCATCAACCAGTTTATCAAACCTATGAAGATTATGAAGGTTGCCAGGGATGACATCAACCCCAAGCATCAATATCATTATATCACATACCATGACTTTGGATATTCATTCTTAAGTTATTTGATCAACATCATTAATGTTTGTAAAGCAATGGGAAACCATCCCCAAAATTACCATGTTTATGCAAACGGATTTTTTACCGTCTCACAAAAGTGGGCTAGGGTTGGGGGTGGGGTGGGGTGGGGCAGCAACGTTCATGTACATGTTCATACATTACTCACTTCACATAACGGCCACGTCTCTTGTGCTGCCTTACACGCTTGCACAGGACGTCACAGGTACGGGGTTGGGGATGAGGTGGGGCGTAACGTTCATGTATGTACATTACTCACCTCACACAAAGTCAATGTTTCTTGCATCGCCTTACACGCTTGCATGCTATGTCACAGATAAGGGATGGGAAGTGGGGGTGGGGAGGGTAAAAGATACTTTGCATAATTAAAACAAGGATGGGTTATGTTTCTGTCCATTCCGTGCTGCATCTTCATTTTTTATCCGTGGTTTTCGTGTTGACGGAAGGGCTGAAACACCAAGAAAATATTCTTTCCTTTTGCGTTGTTTGCACTAACAGAGTGTCGCAGGAAAATTGTCTGTGCCATCTGCTGCGTTTTGGGAACCAAACTGCTGTAAGGGTTCACAACCCCAATAAAAACCATAAAAATCTATGATACATTTTATAACATAAAAATCACCATTTCGCTATGACAAAACTCCCATTTTCTTATCATTCTGTGGGACGGTGAAGAACATAAACCAGGATGTTTAGGGATGGTATAAACCTGAACCATCAGAAATAGTGGTTGCTTATTGCCTTACCAACATCAGTAAAAAAATGCGACGGGATTTACTATGGTTACTATGGTTTACCCTCTGGTAAACTAACATAGATATGGAAAGATCCACCATTTTTCATGGGAAAATCCACTATAAATGGCCATTTTCATTTGCTTTACTCTTCTACTAACATTAGTCATGATTGTAAAGCATCCCCAAGATCTCTGCCATCCCCATCCCCAAGCCCAAAACCGACGCCGTCTGCCCGAGTGGCTGCCCACTTCTTGCCACGGCTTCGTCCTTGGACTCCAGGAACTTGTCACTGTGCGCGGGCACCGATGGGCACCGGGTCCCATGCAGTTGAATTGGTTGGTGGTTTGTTGGGGCGTTGTAACCCAGCTATGGGATAACCATAGGATAACCCTAGGGATAGCGATGGATAGCGGACTTATCTGGACTTAAAAAAGGGGTTCAGGGTTTACGAAAAACGACGAATTAAATTACGAAGATTGGGGTGATCTTCCAAGTATGGTTTTAGAAACAAATGGCAACTGGAAACACTGGTTTTTAACCGTAAAAAATGTTGGTTAAACCCATCATCCAATACTGGGATATGAAGAGTGAAAGGGGAGGTGTGAAAAATTACACAACTCAGCCATTGGTTGGGGGGCATTACTGCTGCATCTTACGATTCGTCACATTCTTGACATAAAATTGAGAAACACGCTTTTCGATTGAGGATACGTGGCAATGAGGCCACAAAATTTTGAAGATGATATAATTATATAATTATATATATATGTATACATATTATATTAGATTGATTTAAATTATTAACCATATTTACCCAGATTTATTGCTGGACGTACCTGCCAAAAATTGTTCCATCGAACACCATGGAGGCGCACCTTCCGGGATGCGACAGGAGATGAGGCCTGGGCAGTTTGGGATTTCCATCTGCCCTTGGGGCGAAAATGGTGGTTTCCTGAAATGGGGGTACCCCAATAGCTGGATGCTTTAGAATGGAAAATAGTAATAAAATAGATGATTTAGGGGTTCCCTTCACTTTTAGGAAACCTCCAAAAAGGTTCTTCACCAAGAACATGAACTTCAAGGAGAAGTTGGGTAGTGATGAGTCTTGTTTGACATGAATTGGTTTGCTTACGTACACCATCTTCCTTCAAAGTTCACATTTGTTCCTGCTACTATGAACCCACAAAGACATGGTTAAATCCCACTCAATGCTGGCTAAAGCCACCATCAAAAACATCCAAGTTTTGCCGATAAGTCACCATAAATCCACGTACAACTAGCGTTACAATGTTCTCTGTTTATTTCATAAATCAAAAAAAATAACAGTTTTGGTTGGTTACACCCCACATCTTTGTTGGTTAGCGACCCACTTTTCCCACCTTAATGTCCAGCCAAACCGTTCGCTGCCACGTGGCCATTCTCTGTTTGCCATGGCCACGATCTGCCCCCGTAGATCCTGCCAAGCTAATTTAACAGAGGGTAACCATGGTAAACCAACAAAAAACTGTTTTTTTCCCCATCAAAGCCAGGCATTTTTTCGAAATATCCTGCTGAATTGTGGTAAAACAAACATGCGAAAAAATTGCGGCTAAACTATGCACACAGAGGCCGGTTTGCCTGAAAACCAATGTTTGTTTCTTTGAGTTTGGGGGCGCCTTGCCATGCAGCGATTCCAATAATGTTCCAAGTAAGCCAGCACATGCCAGCACCCCAGTCGTGAATGAATACCTGTTCTGTCAGTTCTACCCTTCTTTTTTGCAGCTAAAAACCACCTTTGGAACCTTTCAGGTCGAAACAGAAACAATCGATTTCACAAAAATGATGCCGGGGCCATGGGGTACAGCATTTGCAGAGCGGCTTTCCAGGGCGTTCCAGATGTTTTCCGCCGCTCTACAGTTTCAGGGAGCCCGGACCTAGAGTTGCCTCTGCACAGTTTCCCATGTTGCAACTACCATCTGGCAATCTCGCCCTGAAAACATCCTCGTTTGATGTCCCATGATCCCCCTCTTTGAGAAATGAATAGGTATACTAGGATCATCTAAAACTGGGGTGATCAAAAACAAAACAACCCGCATGTATCCTGGGGATCTGTCAAAATCGAAACGTTCATGTAGATTTTCCATGATTTCCCACCCTTTTGAAACCCAATATGCGGATGATTTTCCATGTCATAGATTGTCCATATGTTTTCCATTGTTTTTCTTTGGAAAATATCAAGGTGGTGCCCCATAGTTAGCTAAGTTGGTTTATAACTCCCATAACTATGGTTTATGGCAGATATAACTATAGTTAATGGGGTTTATAAACCAACTTACAACTGGGGGGCACCATCCTGATTGTTCAAGTTGGATTTCCACATTTGTTCAAATCAAGGCCACCCGAATCCGATGCCTTGGTAAATGGGTGCAGCCCGGCCTTCTGCTCGTTGTGCAGGTCATCAATGATTCGATACCTGAGTGGGAAGTGAGCATCAAAAGAATCTGCTCTTAACTTACGGGAAAACTTAGATGTATGCTCGTTTGTTTTCATGATTTCCAATAAAACTATCTGCAAGAGTTCGAGTCGCCTCCAATGGAACGGAGGATGAACTTGGCGTTTTTCATCCATTTTTTGGAAGTTTCGTTGGTAGCTGTTGGCGTAAGACCGCGTGATGTTCCGTTGTCCTGGCCCTCGTTGGTCGGTGGGCTGGCCGCAAATGAGTTCATGTGCCGTCCGATTCTTCTGGATGAGGAATGATGAGGGTATCACGCAAATCCCAAACTACGAGCAAATCCCAGACTACGAGCAAACCCCAAATGATGAAGCAAATCAGGGGGAAAAACGTAAAACGATTAAAACGTAACCACGCCTACCGGCACAGATCAGAGAATCCAGTCTACAATTATGACCCATCCCATGTACATTCATCTCTATCTTCCAGGTGCTCCAACCCCAAGCTGCCAACAAGTGAGGCCCCGGACATGTACACGATCAAAATTCCCATGGAAAGAAGCACCAAACCCACCTCATACCGACGGGCACTGTCGATTGGATTTGGTTGGTGGGAAATCTTGGCAACATGCGCACTACAAAACCTGAACATTGCCCACATTTGCACACAGTGTGACATTTTCTGCATGCACATCTGTAAACCTAGATGTACTATATAGTCATCCTGGGGTAGATAGAATATGGGACATGTTCAATCCTGATTTTTTAATAAAAAAACAGTTGGAATATTGATCAATTTTTTGGTCCCTGTCAAAACGACCCGGAGAAAAATGAAAAAAAACAAAATAGAAAAACATGAAAACATAAATGGAATATCAAAAAAATAGATAAAATAGTTCTTCAAACCAGGTAGAAGTAGCTGGAATATTTCTCCCAACAACAAAAAAACAAAAGCAACACATAGACTCCACAGGAGCTACTGCCCTGGGGATTCCAAAAATACAATCCCATACTCTACGCATCTGTTCGCACAAGATATGAGGCGGTCCTGTGACGAAATGTTGGCATTTCACATGGAAAATGCATTGCCGAGAAACCCCTTTGTGGAAAAGGTGTTTTTTCAATAGAATAAAAAGTAAAAAATCGATCTGGGTAACCTGTTCCTTTTGAAATTTGAAATGAGAAACCTCTTGAGCTACACAAGAACTGTCCAGGACAGTCGTGCTTTCATGTTTTAAGTGTGTTTTGCCTTTTCCTTTGATGAAATACCTCTGGAAATATGTTATGGATATGAGCTGCCTAAGTACTACTCACTCTCAAGTGCAGGTATGCTTGGCAAATAGCTGGCAACAGCACACAGGTTGTACATTTTTTCCGGACAATTTTACCCCTTCAAAAATGCACGAATACAAATCCATATCGTGCTATGTTTTATTTCTATTTCTGAGTCTGCCAAAGGTTCCAACAATTCCATATTCTATGTATATCGTCACGCGAGGTAAAAACCAGTCCCGTAACATCCTGCAACGAAACGTTGGCATTTTACATGGCAAACACATTGTGGAAAACATCAGTAATGGAGGGGGACGTCTTCGTTTTTTTAACACAAACCGTAGGAGGAAATCGGTCAATTTGGGGTTTGGGGAGCCTGACAATTTTGAATTTTGAAATTTGACATAAAGAATCTATTGGGCCGCAAAAGAAGTGTCCAGGGCTGTCGCGTGTTCGTGTTTTACGTTTGTCTTCCCTTTTGTTTTGATGAAAAGCCTCTGGAAATATTCTATGCATATGTCTTTGTGACCGAACAACCTCAAAATTTCCTGACCTGGCCCGTTCTATTTAGGCGCGTCTCTGTGCTACTGCGTATTTATATTTTATATAATATATAGAAAATGTTAAAGAAATAATTCTACATATATGTATATATTTATTTATTTATCTATATACATATAAATTATTATATGCATATGATATGAATTATATATATTATATATTCTATATTAGTGTAAATACGGATATATATATATATGTGTAAAGCATATATAGATAGAGATGATATATTATATGTGAAGATTTGTAATTATTATATACCATGTTGGAAACACATTTTAAACTACATGTTGTTCAGTGATCTTGAAGTACACTGTTGTTGGATGGTGATTACGTGGACCAATTTTGCCTTTGATGGAAATAAAGTAATATAATTTAAAAACGTTCCCACTGCCCCTCAAAACCACATTCCAACTATATATGTTTTCGACATATTCCGAGTGTGTCTTGTTTGGTCTATCTAATCTATCCACCCATTTAATTATCAACGTACCCACCTATCTACCTACCCATCTATCTTTTTAACTATCTATATATCATATATCTATTGTCTATCCAAACGTGAAGGTACGTGCATACAGACATACATGTTCTTCCACGTGGACTCTAAATTCCAATGATATGATGACATGTTTCTGTCGCTCAAAAGTCGGCCATGCCCCACCCGCGCCCTAGATGCCAAGTCGCCATGATTTGGTTCAGGTGGGGCCGGGTCCGCGGCACCTGAAAACGCATCATGTTCTGGAAGCAACCCTATGTGTTTCCAGCTCCCTGTATGGTATGTTTACCCCACATTTGGGTCATGTTAATCTTAAACTTCTGACATGCTGGTACGGATGTTCCTTCATACATTGAATGGAGCAGATCAAATGGAACGCTACTCAATGAGATCGTTGACGGAATTTGAAGTTTTAACGGTTGCTACCAATCACATAATATTGCTGCTCAAACCAAGGGAAAAAATGATGGATTCTGGAAACCCCCAGTCAAAGCACTGTGCAAACCCAAAGGTCTTTACATTTGAATGCTTGAAATTGCAACCCCAAAACAAACGCCAAACATGTGGTAGTTCACCCTGCAGTTCTCCAGGCGCGGATTCAAAAAGGATTTCCCCATGTCAGTATTGGAAACAATTAACCGTAATCCTTAATGTCACTTCCAAATACATTATCATTAATAATGTCATTCCTATACTGTTTATGTGCGCCGCTTGCCGACACACCGCAACATAGTCAAACCGATCCCAGCATGGCGACGCTGGGCACCGCATGGGTTCCATCGGGTTTTACGGCTGATCTCACCATGAAGAAAAATAACGACCTGCAGCAGCTGAGAGGCATGCAGGTGCCCGAACACCACTTGGTTTCTGCAATGGCATTTAGGGATTTTATATCAAACAGTGATGAACTGGGGGGTCGTGTTGGTCAAGGTGGTTAATGGATAGCGTGGGCAATAGTGACAACACACCACCACTGGAAAAGGCATTCATTACGGAAAGCTCCCGCAATGGACTAAACGGATGGCTGAAATGATATTGCCCAACAGTGTGAAAAGAGAAACGATTAGTAACGTCCGCAAATTTTACTACCTCCGGCGCTGGTAAAAATCAATTGGCCACACATCGCTGTAAGCAACAGCACCTAAGCCCTTGGCAAACAAATTGTTTGTTACTACCAAATCACAAATCTTGTTAGTTTCAAAAGACATTATTCCCTTAAAAATATTTAAAAATTAAAAGGTACCCTGACCATCCTGCCCTATCACACCAAACAACAAAACAAACAGCCAGACTCAGCAAAATCCATTATAGAATGGAACCATTATAATAGAAACCTGCATGTCAGGAGTCAGGACCATTACCAAACCAGGCACCGTAGGCAACTTACACGCAGCCCACCCTGCCTCTGAAGATGGGAACGCTTTCAAACAGTTCGGTATCCAACACTTTGTAGTTTATTTCGTTTGTCTTTTTGGGCCATGGGTGTGACATGGTATGACATTGATGGCTCATGACTGTCAAATGTTTTGACTTAACTTGAGGTGGTTTGGCGGGCATCAATGCTACATAGCATTCTGGGCCATAGTGGCCTACTTGGAAACAGTTGAATGGGAATGTGATTACATGTGTATTTTCCATGTTTTTAAATCACCTAGTTTTTACCTTTCCACGGCCAGAGCTTCAAAATCGCTGCGGAAAACAGTATCACTTGCGCGTTGGCGCTGCGAATGCAGCAGCGTCATTGACGGGAAACACTACGTATAGAATGAAAAACTACAATTAACCAGCAATACCAGCAGTGCAAGCGCAGATTTGCGATGCAAGCATCTGAGTTTCAATATTGATTGCTGAATACGTATGTTTGCCCAATCCTCAATTGAAACAAATTGCCCGAAATGTTCATTCAACTTTGCGATTATGCGTGGGGTCCATGCCAGGGTCGATCCCAAGAAATAAAGGTGATCCAACTGCACTTCAACTGAACGCAAAACAAAATAATTGGAATGGGATTGAAATTTAATTCATTTAAACCATGTCACACTGTTTTTTTCCATCTGCGTTGACCGTGAAACATGAACATCACATAAGTTCCAACGTTTTGCAAAGAACGGCTCGTGAAACTTGTTGCAAATGATTTGATTCTGAATATCGACATGTTGACATTGGGTTTCTCTTGCTCTTACAACCTGCGCCCAGGACATCTGTGCGCCTGCTCACGCTTCAAAATTTTGATACTAATTTTTCATCCTCTCAAGTTGTTTCAAACCCCCGTAGGGACCATTTTAAATTCCAAAAATTGTTTCTAAAATGGAATCTACAAGGGTGGTCTTACAACCCAATTTTTTGGCAGCTATGCCGTTTTTGGGTTCCAAAATGGGTTCGAAAATGGTATCTTCCAACTTTAAAAGGCATGTAAAAACATTTTAAAAATATTTTTTGAAACCATCGCATTTCAGGAAAAAAACGATGAGGAAATCTGCACCCCAAAAAAATGAATAACATGAGGCGAATCAAAAAAAAAAACACTGCAAACAGCACTCCATGAGACTCCGCAACATTTTTCAGTGGGTGGCGGCCACAGACGGTCGTATCATTTACTACCTATGGAGCCAGGTTTTTGCCCGCGCTCTGTGCGATTTCTTGCCAAACCATTAAGGTACACCCGGGCCCGAACCCTAAGCCACCCTTTTTCACACGAATTTAGTTTTGGACTCGTTCCATTTCCCGTGCGATTGTTTGTTTAATTTTTTGCCGACATGTCCAACCAGATAAATGTTCAATAAAACAGCAAACTCCTACATGCAGTTTTTTCAAAACAATACTGTTTGTGTCAAAAGAGAAAAACAAGGAACAAATCATCACATGCGGAATCAGCAAGCAGCTGTGTGTCGAACTACAGCTGTCGCAGCTATCACTTAGAAAAATGCTAAGTTTGCCTACCTTCATCCGGACACCACTGACTGGACACGTGTTCTTTTGGGACATTTGGGGAGGCTGGGCAGCTATGGCACAGAGATGTCACCTTAGACAATGCACCTTGAGGATTTATCTTTGGGAAAGGTTCTAGAATGTTTTCCTGCTTGGCCAAACGTGGGAGGTACCAGCTACTGCAAGGGGAAACCATTTTGGACCATTGTATGCTTAGATAACTTACATAATTTACATATGAGCATTTGTTGCACAGGCACTGGTCCACGTGTACAAGAACAAAAGATTGCAAAAATAGTTTTTAGCTGACTTGATTATCACTGAAATTCATTGGTATTGGGTTGTACCTGCCTACCAACCCCTGTAGGTATTTATCTTTGGGAAGGGTTCTGGAATGGTTTCCTGCTTGGATAAACGTGTGAAATACCAGCTACTGCAAGGGGAAACCATTTTAGACCATTTGTATGCTTAGGTAACTTTCATTTGTTCATTTGTTGCACAGGCATTCGTCTACTTGTAGCTGAACAAAAAAATGACAGAAACAGTATTTAGTTGACTTGATTATCCCTGAAATTCATTGGCATTGGGTTGTACCTGCCTCCCTACCCCTGGAGGTGGAAACCATTTTAGAACTGTTGTATGCTTAGGTAGCTTAGACAGCTTGGATATGTTCAATTGTTGCACAGGCATTCGTCCTCTAATTGTAGAAGAGCAAAAGATGGCAGAAACCGTTTTAGTTGACTTGATTATCCCTGAAATTCATTGGCATTGGGTTGTACCTGCCTACCTACCCTTGGCGGTATTTATTTTTGGGAAAGGTTCTGGAATGGTTTCCTGGTTCGCCAAACGTGTGAAGAACATCTACTGCAAGGGGAAACCATTTTAGAACTGTTGTATGCCTAGGTAGCTTAGATAGTTTAGATAACTTTCATTTGTTCATTTGTTGCACAGGCACTGGTTCACTTGTACAAGAACAAAAGGTTGCAAAAATAGTTTTTAGCTGACTTGATTATCACTGAAATTCATTGGCATTGGGTTGTACCTGCCCACCTACCCTTGTAGGTATTTATCTTTGGGAAGGGTTCTGGAATGGTTTCCCGCTCGGCCAAACGTGTGAAATACCAGCTACTGCAAGGGGAAACCATTTTAGACCATTTGTATGCTTAGGTAACTTTCATTTGTTCATTTGTTGCACAGGCATTCGTCTACTTGTAGCTGAACAAAAAATGACGGAAACAGTATTTAGTTGACTTGATTATCCCTGAAATTCATTGGCATTGGGTTGTACCTGCCTACCTACCCCTGGAGATATTTATCTTTAGGAACGGTTCTGGAATGGTTTCCTGGTTGGCCAAACGTGTGAGGTACCAGCCACTGCAAAGGGAAACTGTTGATTGTGTGCCACACACTAAGGTTTCCTTTGCATGGAACTCGGACGTTTCATATATGCCACTGCCGTGGCCATTTTCCTTTCAATATGTTTCCCACAGAAGAGGTGGGTGCTTCGAAGCCAACCAGAACGCTACGCCGCAAAAGACTTCGCGTGCTTTGCCTGCACTACTTCTTGAACAAGGACTTCGTGCAACTTGATCCTGCAACTGCTGCCCAGTTGATACTGGCAGCGGAGCGGTTGCGCTCCTGGGCTCCACTACGCTACTCCATTTTCACCATCTACTTCCACTTCCACTCCAACTCCAATTTTCCTGCTGGGTTCTTTGGCATCAATTTGTGCTTCTAGCTCCTGACAACGACCCTGGTGATTGTAGGTGTCACTTGCTCTTCATGTCGAGCACGAGCTCTTCGACCTTGGACACCAACTTCACCAAGGACTCGTACATACCAGTGTTTTATGGAAACCCTAGCTCATACCAAGAATAGCGTAAACGGATCAGCATATACCATTTGAAGATGAAACTGCAGAAACGTTCAGTAGAAGCGGTTTTGAATCCGATCGGTTCACTGCAAGGGACGGCTTGGAAGTTAGTTGAAAGTGTGAATTGGCAACGGTATCGTGCAGTCCAACGCGGCTCTTTTTGCTAGTGGCGATAGCGATGTAGGTCAAGGGCCCTGATAGCCGAAATGGCAGCAGACACTACATGTGACAACCTGGCCTTTACACGGAGTATCACATACCACAAATTGACACTCAACCTGTTCTTCAGGTGTCACATAGAAATATATACAGCTATGTCTGTACAGGGCATTGCGGAGAAAGAACGCAGCGGTGTTGTTACTGCTTCTGTACTTTATACATGCACTCTGCCAACACTCGAATTATGAAATCTGGTTTCATACTCTTTGTAAGGCAGTCGCTGATCATGGTGTGTGTTGCTGTCCATGACAGCTTGTCTCCTCCATTCGGATAGATGTCCTATGTTTTTCGGTCATCATTCCAGTAGGATTCGTGGATACTTTGTAATTCGATGCCAAGCCTTTTGTCGCTCACCTTCGCCAGGATCTCGGAAGCCAAGTGGTCTGACAATGAGCGGCAATCTGTGAGGGCTAAGTGCGGTACGCAGCTCCTTGCATCAGTCTCCCATGTCCGCATGGATTTGATCTGGCCTTTGAGGTTTGCCAAGACACCTCTGAGCTTGTCCCCTGCTTCGAAACCATGCTGCAGTGAACACGTCTCAGCCTGGAGCGTGCTTCGACACACACGTCGGATCGTGGTAGAACTGTAAGACAGAGGCATTACTCTGTACGTGTTGCAGCTACCGCCCTTGATCTCTGTGAGGTGTCCAAGAAAGTGACAACGTCCCTGTTGGGAACGGTAGTTCTGTTTATTGGAGAACGAAGCATCAGTAAGTGTGATCAGACCTACCTCATCCCATTTGAGATGTCCGCTTGGAAAGCGAAGCCTTACCTGATCACCTTTGTGAGCAAGTTGTACGACTGCGTTTGCGTCGCACAAAGTGCTGGGATCAGACAATTTCAGCGGACAAAGTTCCAAGAACAAATCCGATTCAAATTTCTACGATTTCAATCCCTGGATCTGACACGTACCCGGAGACAGGTCGTCACCTGCTCCGCTACCAATGTGAATTGGCAACGGTATCGTGCAGTCCAACGCGGCTCTTTTTGCTAGTGGCGATAGCGATGTAGCTCAAGGGCCCTGATAGCCGAAATGGCAGCAGACACTACATGTGACAACCTGGCCTTTACATGGAGTATCACATACCACAAATTGACAAAAGTTTTGATGTGACCAAGATTGACGCAGAGAAGTCGTTCGATGATGTGATCTCCATTTTTGATGCAGTTTTCAAGTATGATGCCAGAGTTCGCATGCCCCAAGACTTTGATGCCTGCTTCAACTTGTCACGACGGCGAGGTACCACCCTGCTGAACTTTGTCAGAGAGCCTGATGAGAAGTTGAAGAAACTGGCAGAACATGGAGTCAAGTTTCCGGATCAAATGCAGGGCTGGATTCCTTTGCGTCGTGCCAATTTGACCAAGGAGCAGCACCAGTTTGTCCTTTCCCAGGCTCCGAAGCTTGAGAAACTCAGGGTCCAAGAAGCGCTGTTTGTGATTTTTGGACAAGATTACAAACAAGCTGTGAGCCAAGATCGACCACAACATCGATTCCCTGGCAAGTCTTTCCACCGTGGAAAGGCCTATGCTGCTCAGGATGGTCAAGACTTTGATGAGCCTGAGGTCCTCGAAGAGGCCTACTATGAGTATGATGAGAACTACGAAGGTGATGACCCTAGCTGGATCGGTGATGAGTCATTTGATGGCGATGCAGCCTACTTCCATGAGGATGACGACGCCTTTGAGGGTTCTGAGCGTGGCGACAACTTTGACGTTGAATCGTATGACATTGCGTATGCTGCATATCTTGATGCTCGTCGCCGTTTTCAAGATCTCAAATTTTCCCGAGGTTTTCTTCCAATCGATATCCACCTCGTGGCGATCGACGTGCGCCTGACCCCAAGGGCCGAGCTTCAGCTGTGCTGCAATGCCTCCGATGTGGCGCCTATGGTCACCAAGCTGCACAATGCCCACGACCTGCTGAGCACTCAGGTTCTACCTCTGCACCTGCAAGCCCTTTCAAAAAGCAGCACATCGAGGGAAAGGCAGGCACTTGTCTTCCAAGTGAGCATCGACATGTGATTTTTGAAGATCTAGCAGGGCGTCCTCGAGTGGACTGCACAATGCTTGGCCCAGGTCCTTTCCACCGTTATGTGGACCATCTTCGACAACTTGGATTTGATGTGAATGGAGTTGCAATGACCAAGACGTCGCGCACGTTCCACTTTGGCGGCGACCATTCCACCACGAGCCACTGGATTGCTCGTGTGCCTGTCTTCATCAACAACTCCTTTGACTACGTTCAAGCCTTCATCATTGCTGGCGAGACTCCAATGCTTCTTGGGCGTCCGATCATCGAGAGCCTTGGCATTGTGATCAACTTCAAGCGGCAACAAATGATGTTTGAGGGCCATGACTGGCGACAGATCATTGTCGGACGGCATGGTGAGTATCTTCTCTCACTCACCGGGGATTTTGATGCAGAGCTGGCCTCACAACCTCCAAATTTTGACCTCAAGCTGGACGATCAGTCGCAGGCTTCAGATGGTTCCACTTCACAGCCTTCACAGGTCTTGGACCTTCAGACCTATCAACAGCAAGAGAAGGTTTTTCTAGGTTCTGATGCTCCTCAATGCGTACCTCGTGAACGCAACGTCCTCAACAAGCACTGGAAGATGTTTGAAAATGCCCTGGTGACCGAGGAAAAACGAGTGCATGCCACTGTCACTCGTGAACTCAACGACCCTGAAGTCAAACCTCGTGTCATCTGGGAGGTTTATGCTGGTGAGTCCCGAATGAGCCGCCATGTGGAATCCTTCGGCTATGAGACCGGTTGGGATTTTGACTTGCCATCCCACCGGAAGGCATTCATGATGCGTTTGAACCTGGAAATGCCAGACGAGCTCTTTTTGGCTCTTCGCTGTGGACTTTGGAGTCGCATGCAAGCAATCAACGCGACCACTCCTGAGAAGAAGGAATCCCTCCAGCAGCAGCGAGATGACCACCACGGGAATCATCTCAAGTTTGTCAAAGAGATCTACCTCTCCCAAGTTCATGGCGGTCGACAAGCCCACATTGAACAGCCTCATGGAGCACCTTCTTGGCTGACTTCTGCGCTGACGAATTTGCCGGGTCTCTATGCCATCTTCGATCAATGCTTCGATCAAAGATGCACTCAATGGCGAACTTGACACCGCATCGCCTGCACCTACCAGACTTGGCAGAGCACTGTTTTTGTCAATATCAGCTAGCCTTGGATGGTGTGGCTGGTCGGCCGATGTTAGCACGGCATTTCTTCAGGGTTTGCCCCAAGAACGACGTCTTTGGGTACGACTTCCAGCTGATGCACTCCGAATTCTTGGAGGCGATGAAAATACAAGGATGTTTGACCCCGGAGGGACACCGGAGGGACGCCAGGGCGTACATCCGACCCCTTGGCAGTGCACACACATTGTCCCAACTCGCTTGGGGGGTAAAGTGGATACATCGCCGCCGTGTAGGGCTCAGCGCAAGAGCGAGGAAGTATTACGGCGTGCCACAGTGCAACTGTGCAGGGCGTGTCTCGTTCACATTCATTCTGTGATGCCTTTTTCAGGGCATATCTAAAAGTAACAGTTGTTGAATTCATTGTCTGATTAGTTGACCTAAAATATGGCGCATCTAAATGCCACTGTGGTGGGCATGATTTGGTACCTGGGTGTTCAAGTTTGTTCACTTAATACGGCGCATTTTGGGGTATGACAGGGAGCAATAGCATATGTCAGTTAGAAACAACAACATGTAAACCCGAAAGGTGCCGTGGCTCTTCTTGCATCCGGTGCAACAACAACATATAAAGCCTAAAGGTGTCGTGGTTCTTTTTACATCAAGTGCAACAACATACAAAACCTTAAGGGTGCCTGTGCTCTTCTTACATTCAGTGCAACAACTTATACACCCTAAAGGTGTCGTGGATCTACTTACATCAAGTGATCATAAAGTGCAACAACATACAAAACCAGAAGGCGTCGTGGCTCTTCTTACACCAAGTGCAACAACATACAAAACCTAAAGGTGTCGTGGTTCCCCTTTTATTAAGTGCAACAACATATAAACCCCAAAGGTGTCGCGGTTCTTCTTACATTAGGTGCAACAACCAATAGACCCTGAAGGTGTCGTGGCCCTTCCTATACAAAGTGCAACGTGCAACAACATAAAAACCGTAAAGGCGCCGTGGAAATTCCCACAGAAAACGCAGTGCAAAAACATATAAACCCTAAAGGTGCCGTGGCTCTTCTTACATTAAGCGCAACAACAAATAAACCCTAAAGGTGTCGTGGCCCTGCGTATAGTAAGTGCAACAACATATAGACCCTAAAGGTCTCGTGGCCCTTCTTATATTAAGTGCACCAACATACAAACCCTAAAGGTGTCGTGAAGTTCATACATCAAGTGCGAGATATAAAGCCTCACGTTTCTCCTCGATCCCACAGTGAGCCTATCTGTGCCGAAAGTGAGTCCATTTATGCTCCAAGTGAGCCCAGCTGTGCCTCAAGTGAGCCCACTTATGCCCCAAGTGAGCCCCTTTGATGCCCCAAGTGAACCTTAAAAATTTATGCCCCAAGTGAACCCCTTTGATGCCCCAAGTGAACCTTAAAAATTTATCCCCCAAGTGAGCCCAAATTTTTGCCTAAAGTGAGCCCCTCGCCTTGGAGGTCCTGAATCTCTTGCCGCATCATGCGTGCAAGGTCTTCGCCCACGGGTTCGAAGACGTACACTGCCCGATGCTCCAAGCACAGCCTCAGGGAGGGACAGGCCCGCTAGCGATGTCAATCTGTCACATAGTCTATATTCTCCAAATATCATGTCGCCTGCTTCCAACTTGCATTGGTTCCTTCCATGCATTCTTCATTTGTCAAATGTGCCCCCTTCCAAGTTGCATTTGCTCTTTCTATTTTTCCTCCATTTGCAATTTTTGCCCCTTTTCAATTTGCATTTTGCCTTCCCATTTTTTCTGCAATTGTCATGTGTGCCTCTTTCAAATTTGCATTTTCCAATTCCATTTTTTTGTTTTTTCTACATTTTTTAATCGAGATGTAAACAAACATCCCAGAACAAACGCAATTTGACAGCACAAAAATGCTTCAATACTGCCCCGCCCCTCATCCTCCGTGGAGAGGTCGAGGATCCGCTAGATAGTTTTCCGCGCGGCCCTCTTTGGCTTACAACTTTCCAGCCCTTGCCCTTGCAGCAAACATGCTGCTTAACGACGACAAATCCACACGAGGCACCACGTCAGGAGGGTACGGACCGGTCATCTGGTCTGCGCCGAGAAGACCAAGGATGAACTCCTCCCCGAGCTCCAAGGAGTACTCTTCCTGAGCGGTAAACCGGAGTTTTCTTAAAGGGCGCAACGCGTAAATTACCAGTAGTGCCGGACAAGGCGGCGGCGGAAGTTTCAATGATAGGACAATATCGGACAAGTGAATTCCGGCGATGCATGGATGGCAGAGCGAACCCACTGATGGACCGAAAGGTGTTTGGAGTTGTGCTGTTTGGGGTGTTTGTAGCGGTCACCTCAACCAAAACTGCTGGACGTAGTGCGGTGTAGTGTAGCGCGTTGCAATTGCGGTCCCGGTTGTAGTTGTATTTGTACGGCAGTCGTACTTGTAGTTGCAACTGGTGTTGTTGTGAAAAATTAACGTTGTAGTTGTAGCTTTACTAGTTGGTGTAGCTGTTGTAGTTGTAGGCGTAAACGTAGCATAGTGTATATAGTGTAATGTAGTGTAGTGTACTGGTACTGGTGATGCACGGTGGTGTGGCGAAGTGGGGCGTAGTGTGGTGTAGCGTCGCGTAACGGACTTGCAGTTGTAGTCGTAACTGTGGTTGCAGTTGTCGTTGTGGGGGTATCGTTCCTTTGTTGTTGTTGTTGTGTAGCTGTTGTGTAGCTGTTCTGTAGCTGTTGTGTAGCTGTTGTGTAGCTGTTGTGTAGCTGTAGCTGTAGCTGTAGCTGTAGCTGTTGCTGTAGCTGTAGCTGTAGCTTTAGTTGCTTTTGCTGTAGGTCCAATGGTGTAGTTGTAGCTGTAGCTGTAGTTGATGCTGCTGTAGTTGCAACGGTTGCTGTTGTTGTTGTTGTTGTTGTTGGTGGTGGTGGTGGTGGTGGTGTTGGTGTTGGTGTTGTGGTTGCTGTAGATCGAATTGCGTTGTAGTGTAGTGTCGTGTCGTGTGGTGTGGCGTAGTGCAATATATAGTTTAGTGTACAGTAGTGCAGTGTGGTGTAGCGTGGTGTAGTGTAGTGCGGTGTAGTGCCGTGTACTGTAGTGTAGTGTGGTGTAGTGGAGTGTCGAGTGGCATTGCGTAGCGCAGCGTCGTGTAGTGTAGCGTGGTGCGGCGCAGTGTGGTGCAGTGTAGTAGTCGTGTGGTCTGGTGTGGCGACATGGATTTTAGTTTAGTGGAGTTGTAGTTGTACTAGCTATTGCCGCTGTAGTTGTGGTTGCAGTTGCTTTGCAAGTGTAGTTGTATCTGTAGTCGAAATAAGCCTAGTGAAGTGTAGTGTAGTGTACCCTATCCTGGTGGTTGTCTTCGTTGTAGCTGTAGCTGTAGCTGTAGTAGTATTGGTAGCGCTAGTAGTAGTTGCTGTCGTGGTAGTCGTAGTGGTGGTGGTGGTGGTAGAAGTAATAGTTGTTGTTGTTGTAGTAGGAGGTAGTAGTAGGTCGTAGTAGGTCCCATAGTGGTAGGAAGCAGTAGGAAGTAGAAGGTAGTAGTAACGCCTGCCACGCAAAAGCGGCGGAGACCAAGGGACCCCGGATATGTTGACAAACATTGGTGCAATTGACAGCTACATGGACGATACAGGCTACTTATTTAGCAGAGAAGGAAAGCATGCATGACGCATACATACTAATGGGTGCAAAAGGGATATGTTACATGGCGGATATAGAACACAAGGATTTCATGTAAGCCAAATGCTCCCGAGGAAATCACATGTGAAATTTTCACAGGGATTTCATGTAGGTCAAACGCTCCCGATGCAATCGCAAGTGAGATTTTCACAGGGTTTTCAAGTAAGTCATTTTGCTCCCGACGATATCCCAAGTGAAATTTTCACAGGGATTTCACGTAAGTCAAATGCTCCCGGTGAAATCACAAGTGAAATTTCACAGGGATTTCACGTAAGTCAAATGCTCCCGATGATATCACGCATGAAAATATGTTCACAGGGATTTTATGTAAGTCAGATGCTCGCAGCGATATCACGTATGGTGATCATGATGATGAGATGATGATCATGAGGACGATGAGAAGATGATGATAAGGGCTAGATGATGGTTACCTAGCTTCCTCGCTCCTCACCCTTCTTGTCCTTCTGTGTGCGTTTCTTTGTTTTTCTTTTTTCCCGAAAGCCCTTGCGAAGGGTTCTTCGTCAAATCGCCCTGTCTTCTTCCCTGTCCTTATCTCTCTTCTCAACATCATCATCGTCATCACCATGTCTCAACATCATCATCATCATCACCACCATCATCATCATCATCATTACCATTATCAGCATGATCATCGCCATCACCATCATTGCGGCGGCCCCTGCCGAACCCTCCTCAACTGGGACGCAGGGGTTTGGCCAGCCAGCCACATGCGGACGTGGTTTCCGCAAGGCAAGCGCAGCCAGCCTTAAAGCAACTTCTCACTTGCGACTTGGAAAGTTTCTCACTTGCGACCCGGAAGATTTTCACCAGTACTGTAGCAACCTTTAGGGTAAATGTATTGGGGGCATGGGGTGAAAAATTTTGTTTCGGGGACCAGGTGTCCCTACACAATGTCATCCATGTCATTCAGTTGCATGCGCACAGTGTTTTCACGCTTTCAGGAACCTCCATAAATACGGGGCCCTTGGCTTGAAAAATGGCCCAAAAGGGGTCTTGCGGCAACGTGGACATACTGTCCGTCTGGCCTTTGACCGTGGACATGCTGTCCGTCTCGTCCTTGCCTTGGACCATGGACATGCTGGATTGAAGATGGCTGACGCACCAGCAACGACATCAATGCATGCAAGGCACCATCCCCATCTGGGGCGCCCCAGGTTCCCCGGCCCCAAGCCAAAGACCAGGGAAGCCTTTCGGCTTTTCCCGAAGCGGGGGATAACAAGGCCCACCAAAGTCAAGGACACCGTGAAAAACAGATTGCATTTAAACCGGCGCCAGGCCCAGCGAACACCAATGTCAAGAAACAAGTTTGGTTATTTGCCGGTGGTGCAGCAGCACGCGACCAACTGCTGGTTCTTTCCACCGGGCGCAGGCCGTCGTGAGCGCCGGTTGCTTTGCACACTCCTGAAGTATCTGGCGCCTGGGAACCGAGAGACAACATAGTGGTATCAACCTGCTGTAGCGTTTCTTTGAAAGCAAGTTTCATTTGCACGCGCTGTCTAAAAAACTAAAAACTTCAAAAGTGCAACCGTCTGGCAACACCGATGTAACACTGTCTGGTGTCCGATCTTTCTGGCATTGGGCTGGCCAAAAGTTTCCTTTAAAAACGCCTACTAGAGGCAACCCTTCTTTCTAGATTTTCTGGGCAACCAGGCACAAAGTACAACTCCCGTGGCGGATGAGGCTGTCAGAACTGGTATGCAAATGATAGTTTCAACGACATAAGAGACATGCCTTTCTTGCCATCCAGGGACACACAAGGTTTCGCAGAACTTGACAGGCCTGTAAAGGATGGGGAGATCCAACAAACCAAATTCGCACTACAAGTTCCTATGCACCAAAAGATCATACCAACCACATAAAAAGCAGTCAACCCTATTGGCAACCAATTGAGAAACATATTTTTTCACCAGAACCAGCGCCATCCATTTGCTTATAGGGTACAGTTATCTCTCTCCAAGACTTTTGTTGTTGGGAATGTGGAAACGGAACTATCAAAAAATGTTGTTCGATGTTTTTCGGAAACTGTGCCGATGTAACGGAATTGCACCTTGCAATTGTTGTTGTTTTAAACAACTGGTTTGTATCGCCCCGATTGGCTCCATGATTGAACCACCAATTTGTACACATTTAACCACCACATTACTTCTATAATTACATATTTCAACTGATGCCGAGAAAGAAGAGATATAGAAAAAAGGAAAGGAAGCGAGCAAGAGAGAAGGAGACGGGGAAAGAGAGAGGGAGAGAGAGGGAGAGAGAGGGAGAGAGAGAGAGAGAGAGAGAGGGAGGAGAGAGAAGAGAGAGAGAGAGAGAGATGGGGAGAGAGAGAGAGAGATGGAGAGAGAAGGAGAGAAAAACAAAAAGACAAAAACACAGAAAAATAGAAAAACAGAAATAGGGAGCTAGAGCGAGAGCGAGAGAGAGAGAGGGAGAGGGAGAGAGAGAGAGCGAGAGCGTGAAATAGGGGGGGAAAACATAACACATATTTCATGTTCCTGAAACGACGTAGCAGGATATTATATACCTCGACCCTCCACTTCCGAGGAAAAAAACGTCGTTCTAAGAAGATAGGTCAAACAACCCAAAACATGATTCACTTTGTTCCAAACATGTATGTTTCTGGGAAAATCTCAGCACTACGCCCCCGTACACAAAACGTGAGGAATTTTGGAACTCTACAAAAATCTGACAACCACCTAAAACAACGAGATTTCAGGATTTGAGGGTTTTGCGGGTTTTTGCGGTTTTTTTTGCGAAGTTTTGCGGGTTTTTCCTCAGTCGTTTGAGGCGCTGCAAACATTTTTTTGCCTTTGTCTCACCAAGCCACAAACATGCAATCAAAGTCCTAAAATCGAAGACCAAAGTAGTATCTAGGTGTTTTGGGTAAAATCAGTCGATTTTTTGGTCAAACTCCGAAAACACCTGAATTTTCTGATTTGGCGAGTCGAGGTAGGGAATCACCATGGTCAAGTTGAAAAAGATTCAAATCACCAGTTGTAGCGACAAATCCAAAAACTTCGACCAAAAACTTTGGCGGTTTTCAGATTTCAAGTGGTTGATGC
>CAMXCT020004779.1:292675-320175 GCA_947184155.2 Cladocopium goreaui | reverse complement strand
ACTATGAGGGAAAAAAAACTGTTGCCTGATCTATAGTTGTCTACATTTGTCTACTCGGTTCAGGCATCGTCCCAATCCTTTGTGAACCGTCGTGTGGCCTTGGTTGCGTTCGGAATTCGAAAAGATCGGAAATCTCGCGCCCCTCGTGCGACCTCCTATAGTCATATTAGCATTTATTAGCCACTATGGCTGTGTCTGGAAACAGGGCACCTCCAAATTCGATGCTTAAGCATGATCTTCGGTCATCGGTCGCTATAAAACTGGTCATTTTGGGCCAAATACTCCATTTTCAGACCAACCCAGATAGCCATCGCGCCGTGTTTCACCTCATTTTTGGGACATGTCGCACGCACGTTTCTTGGGGGTTCCAGCGCAAAGTGAGTCACCAGGTCGTCCCCTCGAAATCGACGAGTGGAGCGGTTCAACTTGGACGAATCGTTGGTGGTTGATGGTGAATCATAGTCTAATGATCAACTGGTTGGGATTATATAATAATAGTGGTTATAATACCAATAATAGTGGTTATATATATATATATGGTGATTAATGATGGGATATATGATCATACTGGTTGGTGGTTGACCTACCCCTTTGAAAAATGATGGAGCTCGTCAGTTGGGATGATGACATTCCCATATATGAAATGGAAAATAAAAGCCATCTTTGAAACCACCAACCAGTGGAGGATGCCTAAAAATTGCAGAAACTGTAGAAATTGACGGATTTTGGCCATCAGATGGTTTTGTTCCAAATACCCCCCCCACGCATTTCACCTTTTTCGGGTTTTGGTGAAACTGTTGTTCACTGCAGGGACCGTACCCTGACCAAGCGCCACCTATCTAAACACTGGGCAAAGTCAACCTACCAAAAATCTGTCATGCCAATACAATCAACGTCACCCTACTGAAGAAACTCAATGTCTATCATCTTACCCTTTCGGAAATCTTGAAGTAAAGAATATTCCTGGTAGTTGCTTGCAAGCCATCCTACTATAATCACCTGAAGTAGATAGAATATTGAATATTCAAAGATATTCCCATTAATTTTAGTGAGGATTCTTTGAACTTTACAGATTCTATCTACTCCAGGGTGACTTTGTATAGTATGCTACAAGTAAAATGCTAGTGAATGGGGATCAACTTTTCCTGACACGGTGGCAGCTGCAGCATGGAAAAACAGAAGATTTGAAACCACAAACAAATGGCGGTTTTAGGGGATTTATGTTCTATGGTGTTTTTTTTTGGTTTGTGTTGATTCTATATGCGGATTGATATGATTGAACACATTTCACATATGTGTATATAATTGTATATTCTAGATATATTACATAATATGTATATATAATGTATATATATACATATATTATATACAAATATAATATATATATATATGTATATATATGTGGTATCATATGGCCATGGCTCAATATTGAGGTACTTCACTTCGACCATCGATTTGGCGGGGCTGGAAAACAGCAAAAACGTCACACCATACGGAAGATGGAAATCATTTGGGCAAATATGTGGTTTGACTGGCATCAAAATGCTTGGGAAGATTTGTTGCTTCACCCAGTTCGACATCTTAAATACTTTGGCACAGCACCGAAGGGCACCGAAGGGCACCGGCACCGGCTCGCATTTGGCATGTGGTGCTGGGCAAGAAACGGATCCCGTTTTTGCATAGCCGATTGCAATTCAACCATTGCTGACGGCGCTACCCCTCCAGTAATCCAGGCTGGCAATGGACAAAATGTTTATGTGTTCGATTGTATGTCCTATGTTCAAAAAAACATTGGTGGTCAAATTGCGGTTTAGTTCATATTATATCAGTGTATGTGTGTTGCTTAAATGTTTAATCCCCATATCATATGTAATACAATGTAATACACCCACGATAGAATTTGACTGGTTGATTCGTTGATAGTGTTTGACTATCTTAAGCGGAGGTCAGTATTGGTAGTTGCTGGTGATTTTTTTCATGGCTGACGACTCGTTGAGTTCGCTCGTTTCTTGCGAAACACCACCTCTCAGCCCTTGCCAAAGGACTTTCCACCCATCATCCTGGGCACCAGGCCAAGAGATGACTGGTCCGAAAAATCAACCATCTGGGAACGTGGTTTGCTGGAAAATCCTCTATATAAAATTATATATATTTTTTTCCAAACTATAAACCTCCATTTATAATGATGTTCCAATAATTTCCTGAAGAGTTCAAGGGCCTGACGTTTGAAACCATTTTTCAGCATGGTTCACGAGGAATTGCCAAGTCTGACGATTTCATCCAAGACCCGGTGTCGACTTCTGCGAAAACACTACTATTTGTGCTCATGTAACAGTATGTAAACTTGATGGTTGGAGAACCATGTGGCTATGGGTCAAAACCCTGGTACCCTAGATACATTATGATACATAACAAAATATGGCACCAAACGCACAACGAGCGCAACAGTCTGTTTGCGGAGAATTGAGCCAAAACAAGTTTAGTGACGGAATTATTTTGACCCGGACCGGATTGGCTATAGTTCATACATGTTTAGCAAACTGAATTCCTTTGACTTATTCCCTTTGGAATGCCTTACAAGGTTCAGTGAAACATTGTGGAGACTGTGCTTTATTGGAGTGAAGCATTTGGTATCCGAAGATTGCAGAAATAGGATGCTTAACATCTTCTGCATAAAACCTACCTGGTGGTGCCAAGAGGCAACTCACCATTGGTAAATGCACCCCCATTCCCAAACGCTCCCGAAACGGATGCCGGTTTTGAACCCCAGTGTATAACAGACATAGCTTTCCTCCGTCTTTCTTCTCCTTACATTGCTAATACATTAAGATCGCTGGTGAATGGATGTTTGAATGGATGAATCATTCTCCCAAAAGATGATGATAATACGGTGATGATAGGTAACTTGACCCACCATAACTTCACCATATCTGTTCACATCTTTTTCTAAGTGTGTGCTGGCGAAAAATACCTCAAAAAACCCTCTGAGGGTGAGGCTTGCCACCCATGCCCAACATTGACTTGCCTGAAGATGGGATGTGCATTTCCTATAGTTGCTTCGTATATGGTTAGTATATGGTTAGTATATGTTAGTATGGTTTAGGTCCCTGAAATTTATTGAAATCATTTGAAATCTAGGGGGACACCCCAAAATCCAGTGGTTTAAGTCATCATGTTTGTCAAAATGACATACATTGGATACTTAAGACACCTGTTTTCGAAGTTTATAAGCCATTCATCGAAAGATGGGAGAAAAATACTGGGATGTCGGATGTGGGTCAAGCTCATCTGGATTGAACATGCTTCGAACACACGGATTTCCCAGGATTGTTTTTGGAAGTTAAGGAATCACTTCATCTGGGGATAGAAAAAAGTGTCTAGAGTCTAGATCATATTAGATCATATTATAATTTCCCATCGAATTGATATCGAATTTACGATGTAAAGTTGGTGCAGTTCCCCTCAAGTTGGCGCGTTGAAGCTTTTTGATCCACCGATTTGGATCAATTCTAGGGGTAGCATGTTGGCTAGGCGCTGAAGGAATGAATTGAAGGAATCAACAGCCTGCCAGCTTGTTGGATTTGCGTTCTCGAAATTGAACATTGAAGGCCTGACATTCGCTCTGCTTTCTAACATTTGACATGTTGCCCTCTGAAACTTGACCATTTCTCCCCAGAAAATTGACATGTATCCTTCTGAAAATTACCCCTGAACATTATGAACATTTGACATTCTCTGGAAAATTGAAAATCATGGGAGTCGAAGGAGCGATGTTCCTGGGAAGGGAACAAGGGATCCTGACATTTCGCAGACTCTCCTAGACATTCCAGAGGGCTCCAGCACCAATGAAGTGGCTAGGGTTGGAACATAAGACCTGCAATAACCCAAGTATGAGTCAACTATAGTCAACTTATCTCATTATTGGATGCAACATGATGCAATCATGGTCATCAACAGTGTGCAGTCCAGTTTGATGCAACGTTGAACCAAATTTGATTTCACTTCGGGATGTGAGTTGTCAAAGTGGGTACCCAAACTCCATTGCTCTAGTGAAGCTTCGTCCCCGATCCCAGCTTGGGTTCCAAACTCCTTAGTTTTCTTTCCATGTGAAGTCTTCGTAAATCACCTTTAAAATCACCAAAAATCAATAGAAACCATCATAGTCACCATAAAATCACCTCAAGTTGTTCAGCTTTCCATTGTCAAGTCGGGCTGTTTTTTCCATCTCATGTTTCCTCCATTCCCACAACACCAGCCTCCGCATGGGCCTTTGCCACAGCCCTCGACAGAGATAATGACAATTTAGGGATGGTTTTAATGGAAGTTAGCCTCTGGTAAACGTTTACAGTTCGCTATGGAAAATCACCATTTTTCATGGCTAAATCTCAGGTAAACATACAAAAAACAATGGAAAGATCCACCATTGTTAATGGGTAGTCATCAACTATTTCTATTGGCCATGGCTTCAAGTTCGCTATGGGTGTTTCACAGTCATTACAGTTACGGCAGGTAAGCCTCAGAAATGGTGGATGTCATGATGATGTCATGCTACTTCATTGAATTCAACTGGGAAGGCCATCATCCCCATCCGATGGCAAAATGGCGAAGCGATGCAAGATGGAAATGTTGCTTTTGCGGCTGGGTTTTGAAGATATGGAACCCCAAAATGTCATGGTCAATATGGGCTAATCATATCTAATCATAGGATGTATTCATACTTTTCCCATGTTTACGGTTGTCACTTATGAAGCTCTCCACCAGACAGAGCCCCAAATATGGCCCATCTCCGTCCAAGCCACGCCCTTGAAGTCCCCCTTGAAGCCTTTGCCTCCGGATTCACGTCGGGTGGATCAACTTGGAAATTTCCACCGAATGGGAGACGCAAATCTAAGTTTTACCATCTGGTAAACATACAAAAAACTATGGGAAATCACCATGTTTAATGGGAAAATCTACTTTAAATGGCCATTTTCAATAGCTATGTTAGTTTACCAGAGGGGTTTCGTACTGGATCCCTGATTTTGGGTGGTTGTTTTAAAGGAATTTCGTATCGGAATGGGACTCAAGTAAATCTGATCAGGCCAAATTTTACACTTTTGCGATTTGGCTTAGTACAGCAATGGGCTACACACGCTCGGCGAACGGCTATTTCAAATCACTGGAATCAACTTGCTGGACCCGGAAGGCGGCAATTTTTCAGACGTTGCAATTTTTTGTGGGTTCCCATGAAATGTTGATGCAAATTCAAATTCAACTGGGAATTTCAAAGAACATAAATTCATTGAACCCCTGTGAAACCGTATGTAGATCATTGTAGATCTATATACCCCAAAGCTGTTGCAATCTGACCAAAACAACCAGGCTTGGACGACCAATTTTTTCGAGGAAGATGCCGATCTTACACCTCTGTTAGTGACACTTGAGACCAGCAAAAAACAAAAAATGATGCGGCTCAAGGCTCAAGGACTCTGCAGGTACCCTCTGGTTATGTCACAATAGCTATTGAAAATGGCCATAGAAATAGTGAGTTTTCCCATCAAAAATGGTGATTTTCCATAGTTACGTTAGTTTACCAGAGGGTATGTCCGGTTTTGGACTCTTGCGGGGATGTCGCAGTTGCTGATAATGAAATTTAATGAAATATATCTGGTTGGTGGTTGACCTACCCCTCTGAAAAATATGAAAGTCAATGGGAAGGATGACATCCCATATATAATGGAAAATTAAAAAAATGTTTGAAACCACCAACCAGTATATAGTGAGATTGATCCCCATCCAATTGTTGATTCGTTAGACAACTATGAGTGTATTCACTTGCCCCACGGCATTTCGTTGGTGTTGATCCGTCTCCAGATCCCTATTTTGCTGTAAAACATTGTAAAATAGTATGTATCATTGGAAAAAATGAAATACCAAATGAATGGCTGAAATGATGATGACAAATACTTATATATATGTACATATATATATATATATAAATTAATATACATATAATATATGCATATATATATAATATGCATATATATATATATTATATTATATATCATATGCTATATATTATATATAATTTATATATAATATTGATCTCCCGGATTACTTGTTAATAACTCCATGAAGATAGTGTTCGTTGCTTCTCCCATTCATGATCTTCACATAACCCACATTCTATGTGTGTTTGAAAATATATAGGGTACCCAAATCTCATGGTTTATCATCATGTTTTTTCGCGGAGTCTATATTAATAGCGACACCAATACTACTCCCACAAGAAACCCCAATTTTGTATGGGGAATGACAGTCCCATCATTGGGGGTCCCAGTCAATTCGATAAGTGTCCCTATCAAATAGCCATTCTCGGGGGTTACATACACGCGATCTCCAGACACACCCCAATACGACTAACAGTGCTGAACGTCAGTGGAACACTCATGGGGAAACCCCAGGGTAATGATCTACAGTGGATTTTCACATCTTTTTATATGTTGACTGGAGCGTAACCCCTTCCTCCAAACATTAAATAGCCCCAAAAATAAATATATAATAATATATAGATCATATAGATCAAACAATAAACCATAAGATGCCATAAGTAAAAAAAAAATATGGCCTATGTCTAAAAACCCGACAGTACGTGCCCCAAGTACCCTAAAATAGCTGGCTTATGGATGTTTATTCCCCATAAAATATACTCATTTACTAGGTCTTGACCAATCCAAGTATGGGGATTTCCTGACATGGGCGACATGGGGCTTCCCCAATAGCTGGTTGAAAAAAAGGACAATCCTGGAAAATCCAATCATTATCCAATCTATAAATGGATGATAAAGGGGAAATTCAATGGCAAAACTTGGGATAAACAATGATAAACTGTAACTATGATGGATGATAACTAGGGCTACCATGGGCTACCCCAATTTTCCTGAAACCAAAAAACACACCCGCGGCACCATCGCAGGGTCCGGGAAGGCCGCCCATTCCACCTGGAAACGGGAAAAAATCACGTCTTCACCGCGCCCGCAGCGCCATCCAACATGTTGTGTTCACCGTGTTCACCATGCGGAAAAAAGGGGTTTGGAACCAGGAAAGATGTGGCTTTACCCGACTTTACCCATCAAAGGTCCAGTTGTTGCGCCAAGAAAATGGTTGTTTTTCCGCTCACAATTGATGGTTGATGATCCTTCACGATGGACACAAACCCCATCAACCAGGCGAACAGCAGTCTCTCACATCACCGTCAAACCAAACCTTCAAATCCCACCAAAAAATGCAGAGCATGACGAATCAGCGCATGAATTTCTCTGAAATCTGGTTAATATCCATATATCATGGTATATCTCGGCTATATCATGGTAAATCTGGTTAATATTGGTATATCTCAAAAAAAAAAACATATGCTGGTTGGTGGTATACCTACCCCTCTGAAAAATATGAGTTCGTCAATGGGTTTCGGATGACATCCCATATATATGAAATGGAAAATAAAAGCCATGTTCCAAACCACCAACCAGATATATTGTTAATTGTTAACCACTATTAACCATAGATTAACCATTAGATTAACCAGGAAAATTCATGTTCCAAACCACCAACCAGTATGATTCTGACACCGTGTTTCATTGAAAACACCCGTTCCCGCCTTTGCAGGGACCCCCTGGGCAACCCATGGGTCCCGTCGGTGGCGGCGGCGGCCCTGGAAAGCCTGGACGAGCTGGGAATTGCGAACCGCGAGCTGGAAACTCCCATGGAAAATCCCGTGGAAAAGCCATGAAACTCCCATGGAAAATCCACGATTTTGATGGGTAATCCATTGAAAATCAGACATTTCTAGATGGGAAATCCATGAAAAGCCACGATTTTTGATGGGTAAATCAGAAATTGATAGATGGGAAATCAATGGGAAAAAAAAACATTTGATACAGTAAGTATCAAGTCTTTTTTCACCGGGCATTTGCAACAGCTATTTGTGTCAAATTATCAAAAGCTATGCGTTGATCAAACGTGGCTTGCTTGAAAATCGACCGTTCATGGATGATGCTCCCACTTTCTAACCTCCATTTTTTCTTGGGATTGCCATGTTTGATTAGCGGATGGAAAAAAACTCTCGTTGCGCCTCCAAATCATATATATATATACATACATATATATATACATACATATATATATATACATACACATATATATATATATGATTATATATGTGGCACAGATGTGCACCAATGTAAATTCAAAAGAAAGCAATTCCATGTTTTCCATGTTTTCCATTTGAACTCCTGTTGGGTCATGAGAATCTCAAGGATCGGTGCCACCGATGCCGAAAAATCAGGGAGAGCAACCCTTCGATAGTTGGCCGACTGTCTGAATGAGCCCCATTCAGTGTTTCTTTTTTATGAATTTTTACGTGTTTTACAAATTTTACTAGGGAAGATGATGATAACACTTTTCAGCAGCCTACAGTATTTTCCCACAAACCCACTTTGTCAGAAATCTGGATCTCGCAGATCCACAGTTACTGGAGGGTATTGGCCAGAATCATTTTTTTTGGGGTTCTATCATGTTCTATCCGCCAAATCCATCTTAGTTGGCTCATTACATCCCCATGTTTGTTGAGCCAACTGCAATTGGGTATGGATCAAAATGTTGGGCATTCCCACCTTTATCTGGTAAATTTCTGCAGCAAGTTGCGTCTTCGTCAATCCCGGGAATGTGTTGCTGAGTGTTCAGGCATTTCACTTATCCTCTGGTTATGTCACAATAGCTATTGAAAATGGCCATTTATAGTGGATTTTCCCATGAAAAATGGTGATTTTCCATAGTTATGTTAGTTTACCAGAGGGTATCCAAAATGTTATTTGTTAGTTAGATGCTTGGTTCACAGTATGCAAAATCAGCTCTTCCAAGATCCTCTCTGAGCAATTTTGGCTAGCTAGACTCAATTTCCCAAATTTAGATTTAGTTGTCCCAATTTCCCGAATTAGCTAAGCTAACCCATTTACCCTCCGGCAATCAAACATGGCAATGGAAAATCCACCATTTAGTTCGCTGATTTTCCCATTGACACTTCTATTTTGTTCGGTGATTTTCCAGCTTGCCATGTTTTAAGTACCAAATGGTAAATCAATTTATCACCATGAATCACCATGAATCACCACCTTTAAACATTGTTAACCATTAATCACCATTAATCACCATTGTCACAAGAACAAATCTCATCTCTATGGGATGTTTCCCATAGAAAACGTCCCATGAATTTCCTATGGATTTTCCCATTTATCACCATAGCATGCAGTTCCGTTTTGTCATTTTTTTTCATCGTTAATCATAATCACCATCAATCATTGGAATCATTGTTAGCCATTAATCAATATTAATCACCAAAATAAGGAAGATTTTTCTCAGATGAAGCACATTCTAAGTGTTGAAACCCTCCTAAAATGGGAAAAAAAAAATCATCATCATCGATCCAAGTCAACCCACCTCCACAGCCACCCTTTCCACCTGGGGATCATTGATGGAGCAAGGCAACCCGGGGATCATCAAGATGGAAACCATAGGGAAAATGGTGTTTGTTCACGAAGAACATTATGAGGATCTCATGAGGTAAAAACGAGCTGATTTATGACCTAAGTTGCTGGGTTTATAACACCAATTTGTTGGATTCCAAATGTACGTTTATGGTACGTCCATAACACCAGTTGATAGGGTTTATAAACCAGCAAACATACGGGGGAGCCACACATTCTAGCAACCCCCAAAAAGGTAAAGACAAATCCATTACCAGTCGTTTCGAGAATAAAAATCACAGAGTGATCGCTAGTCCAATCCTCACGTACTGGTTTATCTTGTTGGGGGTTACTATCACGAAAATATGAAAATCATCATCCAACATGGGGGAAACATGGGGAAACTATGGAAAATTAGGCTCCAAAAATCTCCGCGACAAGAAAAGCTGAAATCTGAAAGGACTTTCAAGCCATTTCAAGCTAAAAATATGGTGGCATTCCAACTTGGTACCCAAAAATGGACTTCTCTATTCCTCAAACTGGACAAAAAAATCATGATCCAAATTACAGGTCATGTTTATTATTTTCATTGGGAAACTCCATGGTGAAAAAAGGGTGTCTTCCTATTAAAGATCTCCAAGTCAATTTTTCACTGTTCTAAGTTAGGACTGGAGTTTAAGTTTACTACCCTCTGGTAATTTAACATAGCTATTGAAAATGACCACAGAAATAGTTGATTTACCCATTAACAATGGTGATTTTCCATAGTTGTGTAAACGTTTACCCGAGGGTATCACAAAAACGATCGTAACTTGAGGGTGACCTTTCCACATACCCATTCTCCGTTGTGCTGAGCCTGGTTGTATATTATATCATCACGTATCCCCATACATCCCCATGAAATCCTCTGAAAAATCAGCTTTTTGTTGGTCAAATCCCACTAAATCACCATTAAATCAGCTCCCAGTTGGTTTATGTTGTAGTTACCAATATCCCATTATATCCCCATTGTGTACCATTATATTCCATTGTGTACCATTATATTCCATTGTGTACCATTGTATCTCATTGTGTACCATTACATCCCATTATGTCCCATTACATCCCATTATATCCCAATATATCCTATTCTATCCCCGTTACATCCCATTATGTCCCATTACATCTATATATTTACATCCCATTATATCCCCATTGTTTCTCATTTAAGAAATACGTATCCCCATGATTACTTGCATATCCCATATCGATTCACCATGTCTCTTTGTTTCGGTCGACTTCCCGGCCTTTCATCGGTTCCATGGGTGGCATGGCGTTCAGCGGCTTTGGAGGGCCTGATTTAAGGAGCGACCCGGAAATCGCGCTTGGGAGTTTCAACGGGCTTTCTCCCATTTCTATCCGTTCATATCCATTTGCTGTAATATCATATTGTATATTGATTCAAATTGATGTATATTGTATATCCCATCAAAAAAAACCATGAAATTCCATGAGTATTCATGAGTATTCATTTCATATTCATATCTGTTTGGTAAATCCCCGAAATCCATCGAAAACCTATACCCTCTGGTAAACATACAAAAAACTATGGAAAATCACCATGTTTAATGGGAAAATCCACGATTTCTATGGCCATTTTCAATAGCTATTTTGACATAACCAGAGGGTAAATCCATGGCTTTTCAGATCACCCAGATCTCTCGCAGCCTGCAGCCTTGGTGAAGGTTTTATTCTGCATCTCTTCCTTGGTGGGAATGGCCTACGATGCGCGGCCGAAACGTTGAGGCAACAGGGAGAACATCTGGACGCGACAGGCCAGAAATGGCATAGAAATGGCTAGGAATATCTTACTGGTTGGTGGTTCCCCCGAGTTTCTGAAAACAAGCTGGTGGCTGATATATAATAATAGTGGTTATAATACCAATAATAGTGGTTATATATGGTTATATGATGGTATATATATATATACTATACTGGTTGGTGGTTGACCTACCCCCCTGAAAAATGATGGAGTTCGTCAGTTGGAATGATTATCCCATATATGAACTGGAAAAGAAAATTCATGTTCCAAACCACCAACTAAGACTGACCATGTCTGGTGATGTCCTAGAAATACCTCTTTTTTTTGGAAAATCTTATGGCCGAATCCAATGGGATCCGTGTTTTTGTTTGTAGCTGGTTGTTGGGCTATCCGAACTGAGGATATGTCCATCCCATGGATGCCATCCATCAGGCTTCTTACAGAAGCCTAAAGAACTCAAATCCACACATTTGTGGGTGCAGTGATATAAAGCTAGGTGCATAAATTTGCATCTTACCAGACATAGGAAGACGACCATGACTTTGGAGTTTGGAGTTTTTCTCAAGACGATCCAGCGACCGTATATGAATAGATCAATAGATTCAATAGATCCGTTAGAATCCGTTACATTACACCAGTCTTTCTTGGGAATTATAGTGGTTATATATGGTTATATGGTTATAATAAATAGTGGTTATAATACCAATAATAGTGGTTATATATGGTTATATATGGTTATATGATGGTGTATATATCTATATCTGGTTGGTGGTTTCAACCTACCCCTCTGAAAAATCATGGAGTGAAAGTCAGTTGGGATTATGACATTCCCAATATTTTCTGGGAAAGTCATAATCCATTCATCTTCCAGTCACCAACCAGATCATTAATCATTACCATTAATCATCATTAATCACTATTAATCATCAACTATTTAACCACCAACCACCAACTATTAATTACCAACCATCTTCCAGTCACCACCAACCATTTACCCTCTGGTAACTAACACTTCCCGATCGAAAATCGAACTCAACAGACCACTCCCAAAGTGCTAGTTGGATGCCCCAAATGCCGATGCTTTCATCTTCGGGCTGTTGCTGCCCATCTATTTGGCGTTGTTCCAATGGTTCTATGTTCAAGGCGTTTTGGAGCCGTCCGTTCTGAAAAATCCTACTGGAATCCGATCACCCGGCGTAAGAATGGTGATCCACCCTCTGCAAATTGAACACTTCGCTATGGAAAATCACCATCTTCATCGGAACCACCTGCTCCAGGTAAAGCCAAAACTTTGGGGCCTAATTTTGGGTATATATATTCACTTATCACCCTTAAACTGAATCAGATGATCAGAGTTATTGTTTTATTGTGTTTTATTGCTATCAAAATATATATGTAATGTATCATTATGTATCTATGTGTGGGATAATGTTTCGTACACAGGTCGACGATCATAACTCCCTGAGAATGGATTGCAACGACTATGTCGCAATATTCACGCTATGGAGAATGACTCAACAGTGGGGCTAAGCAGATTGCCCGTGGCGCGTTTTCTCGAACGCTTTCAGCGATCCTTTGCTATCAGCATGCCAGCTGGTTGATTAATGATATTTATATAATGGGATATGGGATAATAATATGGTATAATATCTGATAACTATTGATTATTCATGGAATATTGATGGGATGATTCTGGAATATACCCTCCGGTGTCATCCGGGGTGGCAGGAAAATCCACGAACTTCCGCCGCGCCTGCATTTTCGGCAACCCCTCCTCGGTGCAAGGATTGACACCCCTTCTTGGATAGTGTAGAGAGGACGGAAATCCTTGGCCTTTGGGCTGCACAACTTTTTTTGGATTCTGTTGGAAACATCCCAGGACATGTGTGGATTAAATCCCAAAGTTTGTTGGTTAAATCCAGGTTTGTTACAGGCAAATTCCCATAAATTCACATTAAACCCAGATACCTTGCCAAAAAAATATGTGCTTGGTATACATCAAAATTGCAAACTCTAATTGTACTAAACAAACCTTCATGAAGGTGTAGCCAGTTCAATGGTTTCCCCATCTTTTACTGATGTTCTATTCAGATTTAACGTCCAAAACCTTTGCATGAACAGCAATTAGGAGGTTTCCTAAAAAGGGGGATCCCTTTTAACCATGGTTCTCAATACGAAAATTACTAATGATTCTCACTACTAAAATGATCGGATGATATCGGATGAATTGGGGCAGCCCCATCTTCGACTTGAAAACAAATCCAGTCCCAGGCCGCTAATCCAGTCCCAATAATAAGAGCAGCAATGCTTTGGGCATATTAACCACCCAGAATCCGTAGGGAATTATGCATCATCTGGTTGGTGGTATACCTACCCCTCTGAAAAATATGAGTTCGTCAGTTGGGATTATTATTCCCAATATATATGGAAAAATAAAAAATGTTCCAAACCACCAACCAGATCATCTATTGTTAATAATGGTTCATAATACTTCCATGCTGAAGAAGTCCTAACAAACATCATATCCAATCATCAACTCTGAAGACATCAATTATGAACAATCCCCTTAGTCATCAAAAACATAATAATGGCTTGTTAAGGATCTATTCATCATCTATTGTTCATAATAATTCCAGTTTTAATGAGCCCTTAACAAACCCTTATCTAACCATATAACATAACATTGCCTAACATAACATTACCCATAGTTAGTACAATATCTATGGTTTGTTCATAATAGTAACCATCATAATTGATTAACCCATATATATATATATAACTCATATATATATATATTCACCCATATGACCTATATAACCTATATATGTCCATACCCTCTAGTAAACTAACATAGCTATTGAAAATGGCCATTTATAGTTGATTTACCCACTGAAAATGGTGATTTTCCATAGTTATGTTAGTTTACCAGAGGGTAACATTAACCCACCGTGTCCTTCTTTTTTTAACGGACAAGATCTCTCGCCAAGCATCCGCTAGTGGAGGAGGCACAGCAGGCACAGCAGGCACAGCAGGCACCTGGACAGTCTCCAGGGCCACGCTGGGATATGCATGCCATGTGTGAAATATGAATGTAATATTCCGGGAATATGAAATATCATATATATATAATGTTATATTATATTATATTATGTTATATTACATTACATTATATTATATTATATTATATACATTACGTGAATATACATTACGTGAATATATATTACGTGAATATATGTATATATATATATATTGCGTATATATAATTTAATAATAATATTGGTAATATTATGTAACATCATGTATATAATAATATGAACAATATGTGATGTGTATATATATATATATATGTATATGATTATATGTATATATATATATTATAGATTGTTATACACATTACATGTTCATTGCCTTTGTTCATTGCGGCAATACCATGGCTTTCCATGCTGCCAACCTGCATCTGCAGGCCACATATCATAGTGGTGGTTCCCTAGCAGCTAACATCATATCATTTGCTACGTAAATAACAGTGGTGGAAAACCATAGGAAAACCATAGGAAAACCATAGGAAAATGGAGGTTTACCCGGCCTGGTGAACTAACAGTTTGCTATGGAAAGATCCACCATTCTTAATGGGAAAATCCACGATTTCAATGGCCATTTTCAATTGCTATGTTAGTTCACCAGAGTGTATATAGAGTAGTTTGCATGTACTCATATGTACATATTTGTTGTTTAAGCATCTTAAATGTTGAATTAAATGTATGGGATTGTTCAGACTGTCCAAGACTGCCGTTCGAATGGCAGAAAATTATGTTAGACCGTTTAGATTTTGAGATACCAAAATGCGAGACAACCCCATGTATTCATATATGCTTTCAACATGCGACCTATATCCCACATAGTTAGAGAAGGGTTGAATCCATATATAGCGTTTAAGCCAGAGAAAGCCCATTCCATCCCCGTCAAAACGCGCAACTAAGGTTTGCTCAGTCCGTTGTCATTGGGAGTCGTATCCCCAAGTTGTGGATAGTTTTCTGCGATTCAGTATCAACCCATGAACACTCAAACTGAATCTATAATTTTCACCTGGATTGTCCTCCAGCAATCAAACATGATGGAAAATCCATATGAAAACCCATGGATTTAGGATGATTTTCCCACATTTTCGTAGGTTTTCCCATCTTTTCCCAGTTTTTTGTCCCAAAAACAGGGGGGTTCCAATCGCCATGCGGCTGCATTTTGGGCCTGCCTGCGGCGCTGGCACCGGAGCAGGCACTGGCACCGGAGCAGGCACTGGCGCTGGCGCGTTGAAGCTGAAACTGATGCCTTGTTTTGGCTCAGGCACCGCCTGGCGTGGTGCTTACACCCGAGGAAAACCCTGGTTATTCCATGAAAAAAAATGGGTGAAGCCTCAAACCAACTACCCTCGTGGTGATTGTTTTAGATCTAAAATTTAAAGCAGGAGCTCCCAGTCAATTGCCGGTTAGATCCCAGGGAATCATCAAATACAGTGCTTGAAATATGTTTTTTGTCATGGGGATATGCCAATTGTTAACTGTTGAGCTGACAACATCAGATTTTTGAATATTTATATGTATATATATATATATACATATCATAATATATTATAATATATATATATATATTAGATTAAATATAATACATGATATAATATCTTTATAATATAATATATATAAATATAAATATTATATGAAATAATATATATATATTATATTAAATATAATATATATATATATATATTATAATATATATATAATATAATATATAATAGATATAATATAATGTATAATATATATATATATATATTATAATATATATATTATAAATATGTATATTATATATATATATGATCCCAGGTCTCATGATGGTGGCCGCAGCGCAGGAGCCTGTGGTGTCGCCAATAGGAACCCTCAGAAAGATTCCGGAGTTCTTGATGCAAAATGGGAATCTCAAGGCCCTTGCCAGGCTTGACATTCCGTGCTCCGTCCCTGCTGTGAGTCACAGCAATCCTTTTACGGAGCAGCGGCTCGCTTCTCCAGTGCTCGGAACAGACGGCGTATATGCGTCATGCCGGAGCTGTGGCATGAGATGAACGGAACAAAGCCATACAAATAGACCTATACATTGCAAATCATCACCTATACATGTATGTATATATATATATATATATCATACTTTTTTTTACAGACTGCAAACAGGAGTGAAATCCGCTGCGGCAGCATGCTAGCAAATTCAAATATCATACATAGATATATATGAAATTAATGAAATATCGACAAAAAGAGATAGAAATAGAGAGAGACAGAGAGGACATGTCACCTTCTCCAGTTGGGATGCTGCCGAAGCTGGGGCCATATTGTACCCCATGTTAGCATCTAGCAATCCAAAAAAAAAACAGTTTGGTTTCATCAAACTGTTATATGTTTTAAAAAAATTGGTTTCTTGCTTCACCCAGAAGGTCGGGTTAGATCCTAGTACTCTTCACTATTGTGAATAAAAAAGTTGTATCAATTATATCATCAAATATCATGAAATATCTTCATCATTGCCAGTAATTCCTACATTTTTTAGGGCTCAATCCGCATTTCCATTGGTTAATCATGCTTAGAATCTTAGAAACATCGCATTTTTTGACAAACCCACGGTTTCTGGTTTCTATCCCAATTTCATGGTGCATAAATGCTGCTTAAATCGCCAACTTTGTTGGTTTTTAAGCTCCATTTAGTACTCAAAAATCCATTGAATTCCCCATCATATCCCCAAAAATCCATTGAATTCCCATAAATCACCATTCAAATCACCATTTCTGTGCATTAAAAACTTACTGGTGCTTAGTAGGGAATGGATGGGTTGCTGGGGGTTGCTGGGATTATTGATAGTGATGAAATGGATCATTCCCTCATTCCCTGCTAAGCCTAAGCACCAGTAAGTATTGATATAGTTATAACTATTAATCATATTATAGTGATTAAGCATATTATAACTATAGTTGATTACCATTAACCATAGATTATTAATCATTCCCTAAAATATCACCCAAATCACCATGAAATCCCCATGTTTTCACCGAAAAAATCCACAAATCGGCACCTCAGGCACCGCGGTCAGCGCCGCCGTGGCGGCTTCGAGGAATTCCTGGGAAAACCCCCATGGTAACGTGGGAATATCGTGGGAAGATCCTGGGAAGATCGTGGGAAAACGTGGTTTTCACTGGGATTTTTGGGTACCTGGGGTAACTTCGAATATGTTTTTTTGATGTTGTATTGGCTTGATGAGATTTTTTCGTATGTTTTTTGGGATCATGGATTTCTTGATCGGGATGAGAATAAAAAAAAGTTGACTATAGAGGGATACATGTATGAAACCCTTCATGTTTGTGAAACGCTTCATGATTGTTATCTCCCCATCTTCGATCAATGCTTAGTTCATGTGTTCATCATGGGACTATGGGAAAATCATGGGGCAGAATGGATATATAAAGTACCCGGCCTGGCAATTTCTTACATAGCTATTGAAAATGGCCATTGAAATAGTGAGTTGTCCCATTAAAAATGGTGATGTTCTAGTTTACCAGAGGGTAAACCTCCATTTTCCTATGGTTTTCCTATGGTTTTCCCATTATATAAAACCTCCATTTTCCTATGGTAAACCCCATTTACCCGGTAAATTACAGAAGATCGGGTTCATACAGCCCCGTTGGGGATGGTTCACTATCGGCTTTGCCTCATGGGATATGGGGATTGGTTTTTTAATAAGATGGAACCAATCTTCGTGGCTATTCTAGTTTGGTTGATGTGGTAAACCCAATGCCATAGACCTAGCATTTGGGGATAATTTTGACAACCCATTTATCGTAATATTAAATATTGACGATAGTTTATTCTTGGACATAGGACATTTATCTATATGTGTTCATGGATTTTAAGGATTTTAACATGTTTTAACATCCCAGAATGTGTACGATATAAGTCCACATAACAAAAACACCTTCTGGGGCAATGAATGACAATTATCAATTGTAACCAGATGATTTAAGGCCAAACCTGGGAGACCACCATTCAAAAAAAGAAAATATGTAGATTCCGCTCGAGGAAAAAAACAATGGTGAATCTTGGATATAATGGGTAAGTCAATAGTGATTATATTGGTCATGTAATTAATGGTAAATTATTGGATATAGTGGGTATAGGGATTTCATGAAGTGTTTTCATGGCTTTTATTGGGAGTCAATGGGAATACAGTAATTTAATGGTGATTATAACAGTGGTTTAATGGGAATGAGCCAACAGAAATTGTAATTTGTGCTAACTTGTGGGATTTATAGAATGGCAATAGTGGTGTTAGAATGGTATATGATGATTAAAATGGGGATAAAGTTGATATAATGGTCTTGAAAGCTATGGTTCTCCGAGAAAAAATGTCTATTCTTATGTGCCCTGAAATATTTGCTTTTTTTGTGTATGCTATCCTGAAATATATTGCTGTTTCCACAGTTAAATATATATATATGGAATGGTTTTTTGAGGAGATCAAAACACGGAAATATTCTTCACCCCAAAAACACCGCTGTGTCCAGGCAGAACGTGTGAATTTGTGAATGTCCGGGGACAAAGTTTGGTTTCTTCAGGAAAAATATATGATGTTTCTTGGAAACATTGGGAATCTTGAGCTCGAAGGACGGGAATCCAAAACAAAAGGAGACGGTGTTAAGTCAGGAAAAGAGTGCCATCAATGGAACAGGAAGAAGTTTGTGAAGGAGGGGACGGAAGGTTCCCGATTCACCCAGTAATTTTGGGGGATAGCAGATAGCACATCTGCTAAAAGCAGGAAAACCAGCTGAGTGATCATCCCAAATATCATGGCAAATATATACTGCTAAATATACTAAGTAGACGAAATATGTGTATATATATATATGCTAAATATACTAAATATACGATCAACTCCCACCATTTGCCCCGCTTCTGGAAGAGTTCGACGGGATCATTGTCATCATCATTATCATCATCATCATCATCATCAGCAACATCATCCATGTAGACTGTGGGGCAAATGGTGGGTGTTGCGTCTAAATATACTACTTTAGTATATTTAGTATACCAAGAATCTTCCAGGCTATCAACTAAAAAAAACATCCAGTAGAGTAGAGAATCATCACTGCCATTCATCCAGCCGTATCCCCGTCGTTGTGCTAGCCGGTCATCCCATAGCCGGCTTCGCCGAAGCTTATGGATTGATGACCATCCCCAACAAGCATTACAATTGACCCCTTTTGATGTGTAAATTATATAAATTATATACCATTTGGTTATATATAATGGGATAACCTCTAAATGAATTGATAATCTATATATATATATACCATTTGGTTATCCCATTTTGCATATTATACTTTTATATAGACAAACACATGGGAGTATCCAATTTATGGGGGGGTACCCCTAAATCATCATCCATCCATTTATAGAAATTAGGATTTTCCATGATTTTCCACAAACTAAACCAACCAGCTAAAATAGGGCCACCCCCAGTTTTCATCCATTTATAGATTGGGATTTTCCCTTATAAATCATCCACCTCTCCGGCTACCCCCGATGGAAACCCCCCACATCAACCGCGCCCCGTTTGGAAATCCAGCTGCCTGTTGACCTTCAGACGCCACTTTCGGCAGCCACCTTAGCCCAAAACAAAAGGGCATACAAAGGCCCAACATCGGGATAAACATGCATATATAGATAGATATAGATATAGATAGATACAGATATGTATATATATATACATATACATATATATATATATATATATTGGTAAATTGGTAAACATATTATATATATATATACATTAATGATATATATATATATACACGTTGTTGACTGTTTCCATCTAAATGTTTGTTTGACACGACCCATTTTGCTGGATGTCCTCAATTTCTTGGTTACATCAGCCAGTTTCTTGCTCGCAGTATCCCTAACTTTGTTGGCAGTCTATGATAGTATATCCATTCTTCGAATCAATCCATGTCAATCCCCAAAGATCCCCAAAGTGTAAGGATTGGAAAGATTTCGAATTACCCTCTGGTAAACTAACATAGCTATGGAAAATCACCATTTTCAGTGGGTAAATCAACTATAAATGACCATTTTCAATAGCTATTTTGACATAACCAGAGGGTAGTTGCTGGTCTCCACTTCCGTTTCAAGAAGTTCTTGGGGCTCATCATCCTGACTCTTGAGATTTGTCCAAATTGGTCATGGCTATCGGCCAAACTCACTTTCGCTTGCTTTGGAATCCACCCAAAAAGTACCCCAAAAACCACCTCATCCCAACACAAACTCCCTCCAAAAGTCCCCTAAAACACAAAAATTTCCAACCAAATCAAAGATCATCAACCCATCCCAAAATCCCAAAAACTTCACACAATTTTCCCAGACTTTTCCCCATCCCAACCCCCAACCGGCCCCAACCATCAACCCCCATCCTCTCCGTTCGGGCACTCGGTCATGATCCGTCTCATCTCCTCCGCCGCCAGGTTCTTCTCCGTGCCCGGCATGGCCTTGGCCACCACCTCGATGGCCTTGACGTTTCGAAAAAAGATTGGAAAATGTGATGGAAAAATGAAAAATGAAACAAAGGTCATGAAAAAGATATGGGAAAATGGATGGAAAAATGATTAAAAGAAAATGGTAATGGAGCTTAGAAACATATGGTTATAACTTAGTTATAGCTAGCTGATGGTTATGAAAAATGTAACTGGAAACATAGAACTGACTGATGGTCATGAAAAATTAAACTAAGGTTATTAAAAATGGAAAATGGATGAACAATTGTTAAAAGAAAATGGTAATGGAACTTAGAAACATATTGTTATAACTTAGTTATAACTAGCTGATGGTTGTGAAAAATGTAACTGGAAACATAGAACTAACTGATGGTTATGAAAATGTAAGTGGAAAAATGTAACTAACTAATGGTTATAAAAATGGTTATAAATGGTTAAAATATTGCAAAATGGTAATCTTCTTCCATGAGCAATGAAGTCCAAGACTGCGCTCTACGTGAAACAGATAAAATGCTGATGGAACTAAGAATGATATGGTGATAACTTAATTATAACCTACCAAAAAGATGAAGAACGTAATGGTTTTCACCTGGTTAACCTGGCTAACCTTCACATGTTCCAGTTTTACCTTAACTGGGTGATTATGTTCCAGAATGTGATGGTTATATCAAAAGGTAATGAACACGTAACTGGAAAAATGGTGAGAAAAATGTGACTGGATAATGTAACTGGAAAAATGGAGCTAACTGATGGTTATATAAATGTGAATGTGATGTGACGGTTGTATAAAAATGTCATAAAAATGTAACTGGAAAAATTGGTGAGAAAATGTGTCTGGAAAATGTAACTGGAAAAATGGAACTAACTAACTGATAGTTTTATCAAAATGCTGAGTTAAATGTTCCATGCTTAAATATGGTTTAAAAAAAGTAACTGGAAAATGGTGAGTTCGTCAACAAACACAGGGGGAATTTAAGTGACATATGCATTTAAGGGAGAAAAGTTCTTGGTTTAAAACTAGAAAATAGTGAGCGAAAATTGGGATCAAGTGGAATGGTGATTGAAACAACAAACATGAGGAGTCTAACCAGCTCAAACAACAACAACAACAACAACAACAACAGTCGTGGATTTTGCCCAGCAAAGCATGGATTTAACAACAAGAAAAACAAACCAGCTGAACTTCACAGCTCAACATCCGGATTTTACGCAGGAAACATCATCAGAACCAGCACTCGAGAGTTTCAATGATATAGAAAATACATAATACTGATATACTAACAACATATGAAAACAATCATTGTTATTCTTGATTAATCATAATATGGCAATCCAATATACAGTATATATATACCAAATATCATTGTTGTTATTACCATATTCCTATACCAAAAATCTAATATACATCATATGCTTATGGGTCAAAAGCCTGGTACATTGCTAATTGCCCCAAGCAAGGCATAGCATCCCCAATCGCTTTTTCGGGGGATTCCCCAGCAGCAGACCGGACCAATGGGGATGATGAAACAGAGATTCTACTAGTCATATACGGAAGCCAACCACGGAAAAAAATATGAAACATACCCAAAATTGGCTACAGCTAGTCACTAGCTCATGTTAAGCTAAAGATCTCCAATTTTAACTGGTGAATCCAACTTCTTCCCTCTGTTTGGTCAAATCACTAGCTTCTTTGGGGCTTTCCTAATTCATGGGGCTGCCCCAATAGCTGGATGGTTTAGGGCAAATCCGATGATAGCTGGATGGTTTAGTGGTACCAATTATGGAAACCTCCCCCATTTGGATCTCCTAGTTTTTTTTCCAACCTTCTTTGGAAGCTGCCCAGGAAGGGGGAAATAATACCCATCCACACCTTGCCCCAAGGCCACATCAGATCGCACCTTGCTGACCCGGAAGCGGGCGACTTGCTCGGCTTGCTTCCTGGCCATAATGTGTGGCTAGTCCTGTTTCATGGTTGGTAAAGGTTGGGTTTTGGACGCAAATCCTTGGTAAATTCTGGAAAGCTGGTTTTATGCTTGGTCAATCTGGGGATTCTCATTGTACAGTGTGGTTATGTGTGGTTCATCCTGCATAGATGGAAGTGCAATCATCAAGAAAAAAGGACCGGTCATGGAGTGGTTTGCCACTGATCAATAAGCTTCGTAGAGCTGGGGAAGGAACAAAAATGGGTCTGTCTAACAATGCGTATCTCTGAAACCATTGCTTTAGAACAGTTAAAAATGGTGGGCATCCCCAATTTTCAAACAGATTCATGTTCATGAATGATTCATGTGCCACCACTTGCCTACCACTAGCTGTGAAACATGCAGCTTGTCAGCCAACTTCGAAAAGAACACCGTCCTGGTCCTTCTACCATCACCGAGGATAAAAACTTCGGAATCGAAACATTCCTTCTCTAGCCACTGGGTGGATGTTCTTCTAAAAATCGATCTATGTCATATTGTTCACCCCGTAGAAAATCTATGTATATACATATAGCATTATATACATATTTATATATATATACAAATTCCCAACTAAATTGTGTCTCAATAATTCCAAAAGCCATGAAACTCCATGCCAGCTTTGCCCACACATTCCGACCCCGCGCCTCTCGAGGTCCGTCATCTCGTTCTCCGCGCGTTTGAGCGCTTCCTCCCGTTCGCGCTTTAAGGCCGCTTCCTTCTCCTCAGCCACGTCGCCACGTCATGATCTCCAGAAAACCCCACCGTGTTACCCCAGAAAACCAATGGGTGACAATCCCAGCCATGTGGAGGTGTGTGGAGGTGAAGGATTGAAAAAGGTGGCTATTCAAAGCATCACAGATATCCTCTGGTAAACATACAAAAAGCTATTGAAAATGGCCCATGTATAGTGGATTTTCCCATGAAAAATTGTGATTTTCCATAGCAAACTGTCAGTTCGCAGATGACCTGCTGGTGCCTTGTAGGCACGGCCGTAGGCCGAGTTTTTTCTTTGAGGGGTCACGTCCAGGAGGTCTAAAGGGATACTTACAATCCTAAACCATCCACTAAGTTAAAAAGAACCTGAAGTAAACTCACCTATATCTATGAAAAAAAACAATAAATGATCTTCAAAGAGCGGATTTGACATGTCTAGATACGCTACTGGAGGCGTTGTTTCAAGTTTTACTTATAGTTGTTCTCAGTCACCCTCCCAGCAATCGTGTGGCGTTTCAGCGCCTTAGGTGTCGGGTTTTCGTGACCCTCCGACAATCAAACATGGCGTGGACAACCCCCCATTTATGTCGATATTTTCCATGATGTTCCATTTACCCTCTGGTAAACTAACAGTTTGCTATGGGAAATCACCATGTTTAATGGGTAAACTCACTATAAATTGCCATTTTCAATAGCTATGTTAGTTTACCAGAAGGTAAATGCTCGGTGTTGATCGGGATTTTGATGCCAGCCATCTTTGAGTATACGATATTCCATTCATGTCCCTTTAATATACCATTAACATCCCGTTAGTATCAATTAATATCCAATAAATTCCTATTAATATCCATTAAGATGAATTGATATCCACTAATATCCATTAAGTATACCCATTAACATCCCATTCACATCCCATTCATATCCATTAATACCCATGAAAAATTCCCATTTCTTGATAGTTTAAACCTCCATTTCCATTTCGGCAATGACACCCAGCAGCTGTGCAGCACACCGCGCCTCGCGAGCCTTGCGATCTTGCTCCGCGATGTGCTGCGCTTGGTTCCGGTGCGTCCAGTTGAAGACCTGGTGACTCAACGATGAAGATGTCGAAGACGCAACGGGGAAATCATATGAGAATCATATTTAACATACACCCCTATATTACTATATACATTATGTATGGATATATGTATATATATATACGTATATTATATGTGTTTATACATGTTACTGAATATGTACATGCTACTTAGTATGGAAACATATATATATATCAATGTATGTTATTTAATAATATGATATACAGTGTATATGGGATATCGCAGTAGTCCACAACCTTTAAGGAATATTCGGAGATCGGAAAATGTGTTAGAATGGTTTTGGGGGCATGTATGTATGTATGCATGTCTGTAGGTATGTAGGTAGTATGTGTATGTATGTGTATCTATGTGTATCTATGTGTATCTATGTGTATCTATGTGTATCTATGTGTATCTATGTGTATCTATGTGTATCTATGTGTATCTATGTGTATCTATGTGTATCTATGTGTATCTATGTGTATCTATGTGTATCTATGTGTATCTATGTGTATCTATGTGTAGGTGTATTGTAAGTGTATGTATGTATATGTATGTGTATGTATGTTATGTATGCGTATGAGATCTATGGTACTATGTGTATATGTGTATCTATGTTATGTGTATATGTGTATATATCTATGTGTATCTATGTGTATCTATGTGTATCTATGTGTATCTATGGTATAGTTTTGTGTATATATCTATGTGTATCTATGTGTATCTATGTGTATCTATGTGTATTTATGTGTATCTATGTGTATCTATGTGTGTCTATGTGTATCTATGTGTATCTATGTGTATCTATGTGTACTCTATGTGTATGTATGTGTATGTATGTGTATGTGTATGTATGTGTATGTATGTGTATGTATGTGTATGTATGTGTATGTATGTGTATGTACGTGTATGTACGTGTATGTACGTGTATGTACGTGTATGTACGTGTATGTATGTGTATGTATGTGTATGTATGTGTATGTATGTGTATGTATGTGTATGTATGTGTATGTGTATGTATGTGTATCTATGTGTATCTATGTGTATGTATGTGTATGTATGTGTATGTATGTGTATCTATGTGTATCTATGTGTATCTATGTGTATCTATGTGTATCTATGTGTATCTATGTGTATCTATGTGTATCTATGTGTATGTATGTGTATGTATGTATGTATGTATGTATGTATGTATGTATGTATGTATGTATGTATATATGTATGTATGCATGCATGCATGCATGTATGTATGTATGTATGGATGTAGGAAGGTAGGTAGGTAGGTAGGTAGGTCTGTCTGTCTGTCTGTCTGTCTGTCTGTCTGTCAGTATGAATGTTCTTTAATATGGATACAATTAATATATATATATATACGTATATAGAGAGAGATAGCATATATATATAGCATATATATATACGGGATATCGCAGTAGTCCACCACCATTGAGGAACATTCGGAGATCAAAACTGCCACTGGGCTATCACCCATTCTGAGGCAAACCCACTCTGGGAAGGGAAAGAAAAAAAATGCAGCTGGCCAGGAGCAACCAATAGAGGTTTTACTGGGAAAACCATAGGAAAATCATAGGAAAATGGAGGTTTACCCTTTGGTTATTTAACGGATTAATAAACAATGGTTTAATAATAATGTCAACCCCGGATTAATAAACCATGGTTTATGACAATTAAAAGGGTACTCCTCCAATAGTCATTTCATCTGATACTTAAATGTTATCCCCCCAATTAAACAACCGCTTGGGGTTTATTAATCCAGGGTTGGCATTATATATATATATATCCCTTTGGTTATTTAACGTAGCTATGGAAAATGGCCCATTTATAGATGATTTATGATGATTTACATATTAAAAAAAAAAGAAAGTGATTTCCCATAGCTACGTTAAATAACCAGAAGGTATATATATATATATGTTCAAAACATACCAAGTATTGTCAGAAATCGAACATACGTGCAATGGTCAAAGTACCCTGGCTGTAATTGGGCGTGGTCATTCACCAATGTTGGGGACTCTCAACACATGTTGTCCAGAGCCCGGCATAGCAGTGGTATGACCAGTCCCTAATATTCTTACTGGTGCTTAGTAGGGAATGGATGGGAATGGGGGAATGGGATCACTATTGATAGTGATTCTGGATCATTCCCTCATTCCCTGCTAAGCACCAGTAAGGCTTTGATGATGGCATGGCACATATTTACATCTGGGCATTCCACGACCAGCCTGGTTGATCTTTAACTCCGTCCAAATATTGGTTTTGCTCATCTGACTATATCACAATTATGGCCCCAAGAGGAATCTAAACTTCACCAACAACAATTAAGTGAATCTTCCCAGAGGAAAAACCAAACCATGGCGAGATCGTCCCGAACCAAGAGAGGGGGAATCTCAACAGAAAGGATTTTTGCTGTCCCAAATGCAGGGCAAATTCAAACCGTGATCATTCATGAGATCTTGGGGGCATATGTTAGGCAAACGGCCTAACAAAAATCACTGATGCACTCTGGATATTCAACATGGAAAACTGAGAGGCTCCAGGATTCGTGTTTGACAAGGGCTGCGCCGCTGAATCCCGAAATTGGACATAAAACCAGAGCTTTGATCATTGAAATTCTGATGGAAATGAGATGTTTTTGTACTTTACAGTGTTTTTCCATGAAGATAGATGATGATGGAACTTTTTGTTCACTCATCTTTGGGTCTGAAAAAGGGGTATCCCAAATCACCATGAAAATTCAGGGCATCTTGCTGTCAGCAACATCAGGAGATCAACTCGCAAAAACTCCCCAATTTTCCACTATGTGGGGCCCCCCAGTGATGTTTGATGGTTTATAAACCCCACGAA